>JAHXMU010000145.1:840091-851303 GCA_019455685.1 Philornis downsi | reverse complement strand
CAGTCGATACAGCTGATTGATACAACAACAGGGAAACACTTACGCACGACAATTTCAGCCCCGGAAGAAATCAAAGGCTGTTTCGACTAGTTCCATTATACATTTTTGAACTACACTGAGTACAAGCGGATGCCATTTGGAGAATCTCAAAAAAGATCTAAGAAATCTACGGGGAATGAAAGTGGAGGTCATAAGCAGGTACAATTGGTAAAAAAGGGTGCCGCAATTGCCCATAGTGAACCATTAGCACGACCTCATGGCGAATTTGAAATAGTATTTGGAAATTTCTCATTATAATCCCTTCCATTATTACGAACCAAGTGTGTACCCATTATTACGAGGAAACAAAAAATAGGCAAAACAATACACTTGGCCGGTGAACACGCCCCAAAGATATACTTAAAACCGGCCAAAAAAAATGGCTTTCATATTCCTAGGGACTCCACACATTTCACTACTAATTCCTCTAAACCACCATAATCGTTAGATTTTTGTGCTATTTTAAATTGTTGAGAAAAAAGGATTTTCCAGAGAGCAGATAATCAACGGCGCAGAGGCTTGCCACAGACTCACTTGCCAAGTCACATTGAATGGACACATAGAAAAAGTTACGGATAATTGGAAAAATTTATAGAGCTGAGATACCTAAATGGATCAATCAAATATAACGTGGTACTGGCTTTTTCCACCACACAAAGAGTAAATGACGGTTTTTATTTAAAACTCATATGTAAATGCCATGTTATATAAAAATTTATAAATAATAACTAATGTTAGATGATAATCCAACATCATAAAAAATACACCCCTTTCTGCGCTTCTGTGGTTCATCGATTACAATACTATTCATCCAGTTGTGATACAATTTACGTAAGTCGTTATGTAATTGTCAGCGACAATTTCAAAAGTAGTACAGATAACACACTATAGACGGCGCTTGGTTCTTTTTCATAAATTTTGTGTGAAATGAACGCATACGATATAGCGGGATGTAGCCGTTACAACTTTGTGTTTCATAAATATAGTAATATAATTTTTCAATTTCAAGATCGAGTAGGACGGAATTCTGAATGAAAGAACTCTGTGAAGAGACTTGCAGCTGCCTATAAATGCTTAATTGACCACCAAAGTCATGCGAACTAAAGCTTTTTGACTTCTTCCTGTCCTGAGCAATTTTGCACGTGAAGTTATGTCGCCAGAGACTTAGCAAACTTTTGCTGCGCAACATAGAACATAATACAATAAAGGAAAGCTGGCATCAATCCGCCTTGTTAGAACACTATTCATAACAATGCGATTACTTTTAGTGTTGAAATTCATTCATCATCCACCTATTTTTTAAACTGAACTTTTACTAGGTTATTAGGAACATAATTTTGACAAACTGTTTCAAAAGTATTGAAGTAAATAGGACGAAGAATAATTTGAAATACTCCATATTACAAAATGTCAATTGAAGTAGCACGCATTTCACTTTACACAAAAATTAAACTTCCTGGTACTAAAACAAATAGTTTTTCGCATTATTTTTAAGATATAAATGTTTTAATACAAAACCAGAATCAGACTACTATGATGAATAAAATAACAATATCAGAGTTGTGATCTTGACAAATATGGATGGAGCTTAACAAAACACCATTATTTAATTACAGTTCAGTAAAAACCCCCCTCAAAATATCTAAAAAAAAGATACAAATGGCTTTTATTGGCTTCTATACGGCTTTTAATGCCAAGCTTAGTAAGTTGATACTAGCAAGTGGCAACATATTATTTATGTTTTTTGTTTTTTGTTTTCTTTTTCCTACAACTCGCACTTTATATACAAAGCTGTCTTACATATAGATTATTATCCTGGGACAACTTTATCCCGCTTCGAAATTTGTATCGAGACGCATAGAAATCAGTAAATGTTCCTCCAACATCCTCCTGCATAAATTAAATGAACAGCACATTTATCATCAACAGTTTTATACATATAAATTTGCATACTTATAGGCTCATGTAAATACTTTGTCACAAACACAATTTGTCATTTCTGTGTGTCAGTGCCCGTAGGGGAGAATGAAACCATGTACTCATAAATACAAACATACTTCATTAAATTGTAAGGGATTTATATGAAAAATTGACACAAATTTTGTGGAATTTACCAGAATATGTAAATGAAGTATGATGTATATATGTTTTTCGTTGACATAATTCTAAAAAGGTAGACGAGATTTTCACGTAACCGAAAATAATTGCATACTCTAAGGCATCATTGAAGATAACTGTGCGAAAACGAATCGATTTGTTAATATAACAATTTTTAAAACGCAGTAAATTTTCAAATACTTCATTACCACTTATTTGTTAACTACCTCAAAGAGAAAATTGTTGCTTGAAAAACTACACCATTCCATTATGATAATTGTAGAACGATGACATTTCGCCTGGTAGTAATACTGTTATTTGCCGAATATCATATACGAGTAATTTTTACGATAGACTATATTACAATATAGCCCAAATGTAACATAACTCTATACTGACATTGCTTCAATGTGGTTTAGTTTAAATTTTAAAGTCGTTGAAGATAAGCGTTCGAAAACTATGTAAATTAGCTGCAAATTTTTAAACCACTGTAGATTTTTAAATTCTTTACTAGCACTTATTTGTTAACTACCACCAAGAGAAAGTTATTGCTTGAAAAACGAAACTATTCCATTATGATAATTGTAGAACGATGACATTTCGTCTGGTAGTATTACTGTTATTTGTACGATAGACTATATTACAATATAGCCCATGAGAGTTACATTACTCTCTACTGACATTGCCTCAATGTGGTTTAGTTGAAATTTTAAAATTTTAAAACCTGTTTATATTGCTTTTAAATGTATGTCCGGTTTGATGACCTAATTTTTTACAGTAAATCACACAGCAGAATAGAAAATGTGCTAACACAAACAAATGCTTTGTAATTTAAGGCCATCGCATGCATTTGTTCGTGAAGCATGCCCTCAGGCTTATAGAAAATTCAACAAATATACTGAATCCTAAAACAAGTATTTTAATTTCAATTAAATTGAAAACACATTGCTCACTTCTTTAAGCCTACCCGTAGGCGCAAAAATTAACGAGTAATAATTTTATTTGTTTAACGTAGGCACGAGGCCGACACTGATTCTGTTGTTAAAAGTTTCAGAGACTTTTTGGAGCTAAATAGGAATATTTTGAAAAACTTTCAAAAAGGGGGCAGATATGTTAAAAGCACGAAATAAAATTAAAATTTGGTCATCTTCCACTAATATATTAAGTCTGATTTTGCGAAAACTTGGATTAAAATTAGAATTAGTTAAATTTGCCCTTATAAGGATTGAACGCGGTCCTAGGAATATTCAGATATTTTGAACAATTTTATCATTTGTGGGTTTTTTAAAGAAATATATTGTGGCAATTAATTAATATAGAAAAGATCGATTCCGGCTTACATACCTTTTTCAGAGGCCGTCCTAAATGTAGACATGAGAGACAGACTGAGAAAAGGACTTTTTCAATACATCCACTTATAGGTCGATGGTGTCAGCACATCTTACAAGGCAACATGGATCGGAAGGTTCGCAAATGACCGAAATTGACACAGTAGGAAAAAATATAACCTTATCAAACAACTTTACCGTTTATTTGTTAACTACATAGTCCTGCCTTATGTTCTGTTACACAATTTTCAGCGCTTATCGTTCAAAACTTCTTGCGGGAATAGAACCCTTAACATTTTTTCAGAACACATGCACTGATTAGTGAAGAATACTAGTCAGTTTGGTTTCAGTTTGCAATCTATTAACATGGAGTGGGGCGTTAAAGAGGTAGGTAAATGCAATGTACGATGCAAAAACAAATAAATTACATACATTATGTATGAGAAGAAGATACTTTTGATGTTCCCACTTATCTGGCGATCTGGTCAATACATTGTACTTTATATTGTGACAAGCAAATGTCACAAGTGGGAAATATTGGACTAGTTACAGGAAAGTAAAAATTAGCTTGTAAACGATGAGACTTTGTTATTTGCATAACAAAATTAGCCCTCTTTAATTAAAAGTTATAGTATATTTGGGTATAAATATTAAATATAAAAAGGATCCATCTGCAATTTGTATAGATTTGTAAGTGACCACCTCTACCGAGAACATAAATATGGATAAATTCAAATAAACTACAAATGTTTCTGATAAGATAAGCACATAAAATACATCTTTTTGATATGTTTATTTACTTAACGATTAACAGGGACGTTACCCGCGAGCTTTGTGGTCTTTAGTCCATGTTGAAGAATATATAAGCTTGATCACCAACGAGAATTTGACTCCTGTCCAAATTTGCGTCTCCCTATTTAATGAAATTTGATAAATATTTTATCCGAGCCTTAATATTAAACAAGTCACAAATTAAATTGAACTAGCAAATTATGAACAAAATTTTAAATTCAACAAAACCCAGGCTTACTTTTACATAAATTGAACTGTTAAGCCTGTACTCATAGACCATAAAAGTTAAACTGAATTCGTTAATTTTTAGCACTTGAAATCGAAATATTGCAATTAAAATACACATTTCTTTCACATGCCAGGCTTAATTTTGCATAAATTTAACTGTTAAGCCTATACTTATAGCATACTTCTAGGCCATAGAAGTTAAACTAAATTCGTTAATTCTTGGCACTTGTCATCATACATTTCTTTCGCATGCCACGAGAGCAATGTGAATAATTTTGTACATATTTCGACCAACCGACATTATGGCATAAATTTAAAATTTCACGCTAGCGGACTGAATCCAATTCAATTCAATCCGTTGCAAATATCTGACTATCACAACCAAGATGCATGTTTGAAAACAAGAATTTTGAATATATTAATAATAAAATAACGACAACCTATTCCAAATCAACATTCCAAAATCAATGCATAGTTTTAGGCTGCAGATGCTTAAATGTTATATAACTTTAATTACTTTTTGCGTGAATTTATGAACTGCATTTTAATTAATTCTAAAACTGATATTCGCAACAAATGGTTTGGGAAAAAATGCCTAAAATTGAAGACTTCATTTTAGACCAAAAAAAAGTCTATATTATAAATCTAAAAAAGTATGTCAACCATTTTGAGGTTTCCCATACAATTGGCTTAAATTTTTAATGTAACACTAAAAAGCAAATAAAATATCACTACAAGGCAAAGAGTTTTAGACATCCAAAGCATGAGTTAATGTTAAGAAAGTAACACATCAGATTTTGAGGTTTATTTAAGTTGCTTAAATTCGAAATTCTAATACAATAGCAAAACAGTATCAAAACCTACAGTAGGTCTCAAACAACGACGCCCAAATTCACTGCCTATTTAATCAGAGCGAAAAATTCTACATCTTATGTAACTGATATAATATCAACATAATTATTAAAAAGTTATTTTAAAACATTCGAATTCATGGCATAATTTCAAAATGACGAATTCATTTAAAAGGCATAGCCTATCCCTTCTGGGATACTCAACAACAGCAAATTATATTCACTTCATATTATAGTCATCTCGTTTCAAAATTTTATTTTGTGTATCATAGTTGAAGGCTTTTCTTGTTTAAAAATAAATACAAATATTCGCATAAACAATGAGGCTAAGAATTGAATTGTATTTATGTTCATTGTACGTGAGAGGCACTTCAATATTCCATTCACTGGTTGGAATTTTTGTTAGATATTCAAATGGATTTTTTACCTCACACACTGCATAAACTTAAAAGACCTTCAAACCTTACTTGAGCACTATGGAACTAATATAGTATAAACTTCTAACGCCATACCGAAAAAAGCACACTATTTTCTACACAAAGTACTTAAAGTAAATCTTTGAAATCCTTTGTATATGTTTAGGTTGTAAATTTAAAATTCTCAGTATTTCACCAAAATCAAGTAAAGTCATTTTTTTTTTGCCACTTGCCCAAAGCATTCAAATTACCATTTAAGCTTTAGGTAGGTTTTATTAGTGTAGTTTAATTTAAGGCGCTTCGTAATAAAAAGACATCAATATTTCGATGCCTCTTAAGAAACATTTAATATGAATCATTCATTACTCCCATCTCATGAATCAATTTGAACAATAGTTTCAATTTCCATCATACTTTAAATATGTACTTTTAGCTCTAATTATAAATTTCGTTTGTGTAGCATAATTTAAGGCATTTAATAAGACAAAAATGTCAATAGCCCCCTAATTTTTAATAAACATTCAAAGAAAAACATTCATTAATTCCCTCTGAGGCATACATTTAAACTTTACCCATACGCCAAGCCTACTTTAAGGTTGTGCCAGTAACGTAGCAGATTTTCAATTTCATTTCTAATGTCACACCAACATCAGAAGCAATCAAAACCCTGCTGTACAGGGCACTTGTGTTAACATTTCCAAATCCACTGCATATTTTTAGGTGTCACAAATTCAGTGTATGTTTATTTGTTCTTTCGAAAAGTTTGCTGTTTTAAAATTACCATATTTATAGGCTGATGTTAATAAAAATTTCATTAAAAATGTTAATAGAATTGCCAGGAAATGTCGCTTTTATACCAATACATATAAAGGAATACCTTTTTCCGCACCGTTGTAGCTTTATGGAGCAAGACACCAGCTGTGTTGTATTTTCGTTTTACTTTGGCTTTTGTTTCGAATTTCAATTATAGGATTTTAACGCTTCTTTTTCTTACTTAATACAGCCCGATTTTCTTTATATACTGGAGACACAAAGACACACAAACACACACAAAAAAACAGAAATGCACAAGTACACACTTAAAATAACATACACAGCGAAGTCCTTAAATTTTTAAGGATATTTTATTACTTTTCTTTCTTTTCCAGCTTGAATTGATAGGTATTAACAGCAAAGCTTAAAGGCGACTATTTATTCTTATTTTAGATTTCTTTTAAAGCACTTTATTGAGATTTTTCTTGCAAACGAGATGTGTTAGGATTCCCACCCGCAACGATAACGCCGACAGTTTGGCAATAACCGAAAACGCGATTAAAGAGATAACGTTTTGCTGCGTTAATACACTGTGTTATAATTTTTTGACAAAATATCAATTTAATCACTATTTCTTTCTTTAGAAATTTTTAGGAAACACACCAAGTAAGTCCTCGTGACGTTATAACACGTTGTTTATTATTTTCTATTAATTCAAAGGTTTTACGCTCGTTACCTTTTTTTGAAATTCTTTTACGCTAAAACACAAAAAGGACGCGATTTTTTCAAAACTTTCGTCGTTTCGAATAACGCTCATGTGTGAGTGGGGAAAACAAGTGTGAATGCAACGACTTCGGCCACACAACTGAATAGCGCCAACGTGTATGAAAATGTTGGTTCACAGCTGAATTCAACAACGCACACCAACAACCAGCTCCTCGTGCTTAGAGCTGTTGTTGATTGTAACAACAACAAGGACGAGAAGCGCCGAAAACCGACTAAAAACAACAACAGACGGCATGAAAGGATAGTTAAAGACAAAGCACAAGAGGATAACGCAAACGAATCGGTGAAATGAAAAGATATACAAAAGTCATAGGGCACAAAACGCACTAAACAATTCAGAGATAGAGAGAGAAAGAGAAAGAGAAGGAGTAAAAGAATAGGAGAGAGTAAAAATCAAATGGAAATTACAACAGAGAAATCAGAGAGAATCAGAAGGAAGGAGACAGAGAGAGCGAGAGAGAACACAAAAGGGAAAAACCATAACTTTTTGGTTACAGTGGGTGATAGAAGTCTTGCAAAACACACTAGCACATACACTCCTCCCACAAGCGGAGAGCATTGTTTGCCTTTATTTGTTATCCTCTCTCATGGTTTATGTCTGTGACAATTTCCTATTCTGGACAGGGAGAAAGGGATGTGTTAATGTTTGCTAGCATAATTAACGTGTTTGCATTAACTATGTCGTATTTGTTTGTTTTATCCTTTTTGATGATCATTTCCGCTTATCATGATCAAGTCTTTTGTAAAATATTAAACGATTTATGACATCATGTCCGGGCTTCTTTACGAAGATTATTTCAAATAGAGACATTATGTTTCCGCAAAAAATCCAATCTTAAGCACGAGATTTTGATTTATACGCATAAATGAACCTATAAAATTATTACAACTTTGTTAAGTTAAATTTTAAACAGTTAATCATGTTCACAAACCTAGTACGGCGAAAACTTCCAGTGATACCAAAAATTAAGTACTGGCATAGTACTGTTGTTGCAGAAAAACGATACTGTGTGAAAAATTAACGCATACTACTACTAAAATAAAAACACATTTATTTATTTGTCCAAATTTATTCGATTGTCTTCAAAGCAAAGCCCCGGATACAAGCAATTATAATAAAGCTTTTTTTCCGTGACTTTCAAAACATTTTCTAAAGCGCGTCGCGGTTCAAGCTATATCTCTGCAATAAACTCATAACTGTGCCGACGGAATGGAGTTTTGGGTTTAGAAAATAGTAAAAAATCACACTGAGCTGAGTCAAGCGAATACGGTGGTTCTAGAGCGACATTTTTGGTGAAAAGTTGTCGGTGAGATGACGTCTTATCATGGTACAAAAAGCTAAAGAGTTTTATACTTACGTACTACTGTAATTATGGTGAATCCACTATATGGCCGGTATTATGAAATGGGAAAGTTCTGACTCCTTTTCAGCCACCGTGTAAAATGTGGAGAAATAGGCCAGCGCTATCCGCCATACAAACACTCAATTTAAATCGAACAATAAGGACTAAATGGAAAAGAATCATTGAACGTTAATTCATTTATTATTCGGGGTAATTAAGTTTTATGTTTAGAAAGAGATTACATTCCTTATTGTCTCAGACCAAAATTATCACAATTTGTGCTTCTTTTTGTATGTGCCTGTTGTTCTGAGTATTGGGCGCATTAAACAGTCGATTACGGTGATTTTACACCCTCTACACGTAGAAAATGTCTACTCTATGCTTATCATTTTATTTGTAACGATCAGAACATCTGAGGTCTCATAAAACAGAAAGAAAACGTCGAGAAATTCTAGAGACTGTTGAATGAAATACTAAATTTTTCTATTTAAAAAAGCGTCCACTACCGCAAAATTGTCTCAATCTTTAAAATATTTCTTACAGGTGATTTTGTCTCTCAATCTTCAAAACAAATTTTTATAGGCCTTTTCTTGGATGACCTGCAATTTTCGCATTTAGACTAAGACTTCATCGCTCTATCTTAGTTACTGTAAGTAGTCCTTAGTGAGAGAAAATTTGATTTATGGCCATGTTTTCTATGTTCCCTCCCTCTTTGGCTCGCTTTTTTGAATGGCTTTCGCGCTGGTATTACGATTTCATTACTGCAGTTCGTAACAGTAAGTAATGTTATTAAGCTTCCGATCCTTTATTTCTTTTTTCTAATCAGGACTTTACAAAACTACTAAAGAATTAAATTAAAATTACAAATAAAAATAATTAGTATACCCACTTGCGTTTATATTTCGACCAGTGCCACCTATAGTAAATAACCCAACTAAGTTTTTTTCACATGCAATATAGTAAACATACCAAATTTCACCATCAAATCAGTTTATCCAGGGATGCGTGAGTGTTAAGAAATTTACGAACAACATTTTATTTTTATGCATACAGGTAATCGAGTGACACCTATCAGTCATTATTTGTACTATAATAAAAACATTCTGTGCCGCATAACAAGCGATTTCTTCCTGCAATTGATTAAGCCTGTGTGAAAAACACAAAGATGCACTATTTTTTTATAGTGTTTATGTTGTTTCATATTTTATCAATTTCCTTGTTTTCTATTTTTCATGCCACGTTACAGCGTCGAGCAAACTGTACAAATGATAAAATTTTATTACTAAAATTGTGACAATAATGAAGGCGTTTTTCCCCAGTCTTCCTGCTCGCTCTTCATAGCCGAATATTCAATGCTTGGTCAAATTCGAATCAATTAGTTTAGTGAATTTTAAGCTTATGCTCGTAAATCAATGAAATGTAAGATTTGTTGAAAATATGGCCATTCTGAGTAAGAGTGTGCATGAAAGTCCGATCTCTCACAACAAGTTGGCTTTTCGCAGACATGAACTTGGCATATTTTAAATCACACTTCAGGCTTACTTTCGAACAAAATCTGTCTAATCCAGGGGATGAAGAAAGGCGTCCTTATACAACGTTTTATCTTTCTGGAAGCGTTCTAAAACGGTTGAAAATGGGCCCGATTTCAATACAGACTTATCTTCAGCGACGAAGTTGCGCCAAAGACAGAAAGTCAGTCTTTGATGCCGTACTTTCTCCAAAACAATATTGGCATTGATATCATCGACAATGGAGAGCATTAATGATATTGGATTTATTTTAGCCAAAATATGACGATATGAATATGAATAACGTGTGGTTCGACCAGGAGGACATTATGGGGTACACAGACGATGCGACAATGAATATTCTACACGAGCAATACCAGGGAGTGACAGAGGTGATGTAAACTGGCTACAGCAATTGTACGGCATTTTCGTGTGGATTTCCTTTTCTGACTCGTGGCAAGCAGTGAAGACCCAGTGATCATTTTCACACAGAATATCATTGATAGACCTCTTATTCGTTCGTTAATATCTCACACAGCTAATTGTTTTATTCAATTCTAGCATCCACCTATCGTCATTCCAAGTTTATGAAGATATTAACATTTATATTCATATTTCTAAAATTCAAGTGTCTCTTGATAATTTATCTCTTGATAATGTAGTGAATACTGTCTTTTAATATCCTACCATAACTTTTAAAGCTAATCACTGGATGGGCTTTAATCAGAAGTTAAACACCTAATAATGTATTAACAATAGTTAAGTTAAATCTTCACACAAGAATGAAAAAAGCTTTTGAAAGCTTTCACCAATGTCTCAGCATTTTTGAACCTCCCTATTACAATATCCTGAACTGTTGCTCTCTCTCCTGCTTTATCTGAGAGAGACTTATTAGCTCTCTTCTCCCTTAAACTCTAACCGCCAAGCAACCTACCACAACAGTTTATTACTTGACTTCTTATCATTCCTCTCCATATGTCTCACTCTTGGTTAACGAAAAGGTGTGAGTGAAAGCAGGTCCCCCCGCACACACAGAGACGAACAGCACATCGCTGTCTGGACATGGAGCAC
>JAHXMU010000145.1:785836-840081 GCA_019455685.1 Philornis downsi | reverse complement strand
GTGTGTGTATTTAGGTACAAATATGTGTGTGATAGGCAGGATTTTGTGGACAAAACAAAACACGAAGATGAAAACAAAAACAACAGGAGTAACGACGGAAAATGCCGCATGCGAAAGCACACACAGAGTAGAGGCAGCACAAGAAGTTCAACTATGAGAAATAAAAACGTATAGGAAAACGTAGAGGCTGGTTGGCTGTTGATGACGATGTTAACGATGACGTGCGGTTGTAGCTGGTACTGTAAGTTACTTATTGCCACAAAGGCCTAAAGGAGAAGAATACAAGACTCAGAGAAAAAGGAAGACGAACAACATCAGGCAGAAAAATTGCAAGAAATGTTCGCTAGTTGCTTTTGTAAAGGAAGAGGGGTAAGGCCTGCTTAATTTCTATGAGCAGCGCAAGCGTTGGTTGCATTTTTGGGTTGTCGTAGTCAACGATGATGGTGATGATGATGATGATGATGATGGTGCTGATGACGACGACAACTACACCAACCGTATTCGAACGGCAACAGCAACAACACGGGCATCAGCCCATAGGCCCAAAAAACTAAGACACAGACAAAATCATCATCACAGCCTCTGCACTCGCACACATGGCAACATCGATGAGGCCTATCCTCAGCTAAACATTAGCTAGTGCAACTACATTTATACAAGCAGAGCTGCGAGCAGCAGCAGCTGAAGCGACAACAACAACAACTGGAGCTAACTATCCACTATGAACGAATCACAAAAATATTAAAAAGAAACGAAACAAAAATAAATGGAGAAAAAAACAAATAGAAAAAAGCAAAAGAAGGCTTATGTGATTTTTTGAAACAGAGCCAAAAATACGAAGTTAAACGGGGAAAAACTATATCGTATTGCCACAACTATTCAAAACTACCACCACCAAAACACCAACACTTTAAGCACTGTTCACATACATTAACACTCAGCAAAAGGTTATCAAAGGGTAACGATAGAATAGCGCATAACGTCAATAAACTATAAAATATAAACTAGTCTAATTTTTCTTCCAAATTTCCAATATTTTCTTAGGGTTTGCAAAAAAAAAAGTTAAAAAATTTTACATTTGAATTTTCTACCACAAAAAGGATCTAATGATCTATTTTATTCGTGTGTGTGTGTGTTTGTGTGTGTTTATATATGCCTGCAAGTCCTTTGACTTGCACGTGCTTTTTTAGTTGTTGCCGGTTTATGTACAACAGTTTGAGTCTATGTAATTGTGGCTGTTGTGTTGTTATTGTTCCGTTTTTCACGCACACTCTCAACTGTCAATTAATATATATAAAAATTAAACGAGGGTGTGTTCAAATAGTTGTCTAAATTAAAAATTTGTAATGCACTATCCTAATTAATGACAAAAAAAGTATTCTTTCTTTTATTTCTAATTTTATCTAATAAAAGATATTCTGTCCATTCATGTCGATAAATAAAATTATAATGAAATTATTACGAAAAAAATGTAAAGATATTTCTGTTCGTGACTGACACAAATACTGCAGTAGAGGAATAGGCAAAAATCATATTGAGCCATTCTGCATCAAATCGAGATTTAGATTGAGCTCTTCAACATAATGTTGGAAATGATTATGAGGAATGATTATGAGGAAAACAGTCTTTAACAAAAGCCATATGTAACTTGCGCTTGCAAAGTTACTGAAGCCTTCTCAAGCATTGAAATGGAGTCATCACAGTAGATATGCTGGTAAATGACGACAAAACAACATCCTTTGTTGTGACGTACAAAAAGTGTATTCGTTTGGAAAGCCGCCTGAATATGGATAACTATAAATTTACAATTGTGGATTGACTCAAGAAAACTAATGACGTCAGTCTGGAGATTGACAGAAGAAGTAGAGAAGGAGTTTGCAATTCAATGACAAAACCCTGTCTCCACGAATAAAACTTCAGCGGATATCAGACAATAGTTCTACCTTTCTCGTTGTATGGATAGAACAACAACACAACACACTAATAGTATTGAGTCAACCGATGGCGCAGTACCTTTGTCTTACTCTAGCTGATAAATGTCAACCATCGATAGCTGGAAATTCAAATGTTAATTAGAAACATTTTAGGTTTTTCGTCCACAATACAGCAAATAAAAGGACAAGTTAAAGTATGCAATTTGGATCATTTTTAACTAACAAAATTCGCCCCACATTTACACAATTTGCACTTCATTTTGTCCACACATACAATTTATTGCGAGGAATTGAAAATCAACATTGGATTTTTTTCCAGTGCTTTTTTTTAGCATAAAAACTCAGAATATAAATAAATAAAAGCAATTGACTGAAAATTGTAATAAACTCGCTTTGGGCTATGTAGCTCTCACTTTGACATTTGATAGCGTTGCTAAACACTCAAACTCAGGGAATCACCTACTACCATCTTTAAGCTTATAATTAATATCGTCAATACGCTTCCAAATTCGGACTTAGTTGCTAAAGGGCAATATTCGTTTAGAATTCAAGAAAATTGATGTTTCTATCACAAATCAGAAAAGCTATTTCAATTTTAAATAATGCTTATATTTACTTCAGCCATATTCATGTGGTGTGAAATACTCGTATTAACAACTAACTCGAGTTAAACATACATTTTCTGTAAATAATATAATTTAAAATTAAATTAAACGTTAAGTTTAATTCAGATACTTAGAGAAGATTGTAGACTCTTTCAACGGCCCAGTATTTATGTTAGAATAAAACAATCACACTTGTCGTATGAGTAATAAAATCCAATCGTAAGCTTTATTAATATTACTAATACGCCACTTGATTATGATGAAGGAATCAGTCAAATTGGCGATAATGATATTCTAGTATTATTGCTACAAATAACAATGTGTAACATTTTGTAATATCACAATTATAACGTATACGTAATAACAGGTTATCCATTTTTCGGTTTCAAAAGTAAAGCTATGATTTCGATGAGACTTTTATTTAATTAAAATGCTTAGATTGTGCCACTATGTAGAAAATGCAATGGCATTTAAGTGACCGCCTCCGGATTGGTTGCAGCAGAAGATCATTTTGAGGTAGTTTCCGATCACATTTTCGCACATTTCGGGCGGTATCTCGGCGATAACTTGACGAATGTTGATTTTACAAATAAATACTCCAACGTTTGGGGATTATACGCGTAAACATGGTCTTTGACGTAGCCCCACAAAAAAAGTTTAATGGCGTCAAATCGCCAATTGACATCTCTAAAACGTGAAATTATGCTTTCTGGTAACTTCTCTCGCAATAAAGCCAAAATCGATCGTGTTGTGTGGCTCGTGGCATCATCTTGTTTAAACCACATATCGTTCACTTTAAAACCTTCAATTTCAGGACAAAAAGAGTAGTTTATCTTATGACCATAGCGCTTTGAACTGACGGCAACGGTTTCTCCAGCGCCATTTTTGAAAAACATGTCTCAATGCCACCGGACGCAATGGCTTTTCCACAATCACTTCTGAGTTCTCTGAGCACCATATGAGACAATTTTGCTTGTTGACGTAACCACAGAGTGAGAAATGAGCTTCATCTATGAAAAAATTTTCTTCGGAAGATCAGCATTGAAAACCTGCTGCTGTATAACCTAATCAGCATATTTACGGCGATGCGAATGGTCAGCCAGCATTAATTGTTACATGAGTTGGATATTTCAATGATGCACAGGACTGACCACATCTGTAAAGCTTTTAGTCACTTCAAATTTCTTTATAATCTTGCCAATTCCTTATACAACAAGTTAATGAGGACGGCCATATTGGCCACGTAATGCACAAAAGTGTCCACGATTGAATCACCGCTTTTGACCACATCTGTAAAGCGTCTAGTCCCTTCAAATTTCTTTACAATCTTGTCAATTCCTTGCACAAATGATGGTAACCATAATCACAACGTAATGCACGAAAGTGCCCATGATTGAATCACCACTTTTGTAGTAAGTTTTAACTATTGTTACGCGTTCTCCCGTTAACGTGCTAAACGATCCATATTCGTAAATAGCAAAGCCTTCACTAAATAACTACTAAATAACAGTTCAGAGAACAAATATTTAACTGCTGACAGCCCCGCCAAACCGGCAGTTTTGAAACCACTAAATGCATAATCAGGTATTAATTCATAATTGGTATTATTATTAATCACTGCCGCCACATAATCTTGTTAAATCGCATTGCGTGAAAGACTAAGCCACGTATACAATTTCCTTTACGTTAATGAATTCCTACGCATATATATTTAATATTCAATGCAAATATGACACATAAATTAATTGTAAATGTAGAGTTTTAAACATTTTACTGCAACAGGAATAAAAATTATTATTGTAACAGTCGTAAGGACAAATAATATTATTGATTACAATGTTTCTTGATTATGATGAAACAATTTAATAGATTGGAAATACCAGAATTTGTTAATAAAAATCTTTAACATTTCTTAAAAATGTTACCACGACATATAACGTATATGTGATTTTAATTCCTAACAAACATCACTCTTAATCACTTTAGGCATATAATTTTGCTAAATAAATGTTTCATTCAAAACGATGTCACGTATACAATTTATTTTATATTAATTCCTAAGATCATGATTACTATTATACAACAGAATGCTATTTAAATGCATTGCAAACGTGATAGTTTTCCACACATTATCGCGATAAAAATATAAATTACTTTTTACAGTGGTAGCAATAACCAGGGATATGAATACTACGCTATTTAATTGCTATGAAATAATCAGCTGTATTGAATAACCTAAGGTTTGGGCCGTTGTTGCTGACAATTTTAAACATTTTCTAATAATTTTACCATAACGTATACGTGATATTAATTCCTAATTAATATTTAAGTATATAATCTTGTTCAATTGCACCTCGTTAAAAACTATGTCACGTCTACAATTTACTTTACATTAATACCAATGTCTATGATTAACTTTATATACAAATATGCCATATAAATGCATTGCACATGTAGTGGTTTTCCACGCACCACTGCGAAAAGTACATAGCAATGCAAATATAAACATTATTGTTGTAATGGTAGTAGTATCCACGGAGCATACAATGTACATCCTTATACAGTCGAACAAACTTTAGCGATTAAAAAACAACTAAAAACAACGACACATATAGTTGTAAATGTATAGGTAAGCACGTGGTTTTTTATAAAACCAGCACATGAGTTGTTATATCCTTTATCCTCATCTACTTTGGCATTTTCTTTCCGTTCTTCCATGTCTACATCTACAAGTGAATGGGTAAATGGTGGCGGGTTTCTTTCCTGTGTGCGGGTGCCTGTAGGTTCAAATGCATTTGATTGGGTGGGCACTAGGTTAGAAATGTAAACACCAAAAAAAAAAGGGTTCTGTGCACTTTGGAAATATTGTAAGCGTTGTTGTTGTCGTTGCTGTTGCCTTTCATCATTCTCTTCATTTCTTTGGTTGCAGTAACGAAATTTTCTATGTAAAAATGTGGCAATAAATTGGGCGCTGAAAACAGAAATGCGATACAGAACTTGCAAAGGCTTAAGCATAAAGAAGTGTGAAAGAAATTACAAGCGAATATAAATAAATCGCAGTAAATGCGGCGGGGAGGAGTTTAATTCATTCTCCTTTAAATTTTGTAGCAAGTTAAATTTAAGGCAATTTAGCCAAGATCTGTTATTTGCTAATGAAAGAAACGGTGACATCTTTTGTTTCTAGAAATTTTGAATACGTGTTAGAGAAACACTTAGTATTATGAGGCAATTTTAATCTTTAGGTCTTAAGTATGTCTGCTATGAAACATTTCCCTCCCGCCAGGATGTATGAACAATATTTTTTTCGGGCGTTCTGTGGTGATTTGGTCTAGGATTAACATATTTAATAAAATACTCAATACACACATCCCGTCTGCAAAAACCTTTAAACCACTTCAAACAAAAAATGTTATGTCCCCCCTTTGGAAACCGAGAATACTTCTATTACTCATTTTGAGATATTTCTCTTCAATGCATATAAGCATTTTTTTATTTTGGTTTTTTTAAAATAGGTAAAGAAACATACATATGTTTAAAATAGGGTGAACATTAAGAAACAGGAAACTCTAAATTAATATTTATTCGCAAGGCTTGTTAATAGGTAAAGAAACATACATATGTTTAAAATAGGGTGAACACTAAGAAACAGGAAACTCTAGATTAATATTTATTCGCAAGGCTTGTTAATGGTATCATTCGAACGATTTAAATTGTAATAAGACGCACTCAAGTCAGCTAAAATTCGATATAGTTTAAATTAATAATAATCATACGTACGAAGTAAATAATTTTTTTTTTATAATACAGTACGATTTGCTTCAAGCTAAATACAAAAAATGCCGTTGAGCACACAACGAAACACATTTTTATATATCCTATGATATAACATGTGAGAAAATCATAAAGCATATCGAAAGTTTAGGATTTTTCCTTTTGCTTATAATCATTTTACTGTTGTCTGCAAAAAATATTATACATCTCCCAAATACAAAGGCCACAATCTTATTGGTGGGCAGTTACATTTATTTTTTATCTTTACACGTGAGGGACCTCACAGTCTACGTACTACAGATTCAATATAGGATTGCATTGATGGATTCGTATTTCGTTCACATACCGCATGTTCCACTGTTCCAAAAATCCCTCCAAGTCAGTAACTCGTTGATATTTTTGGTTCACTACAAACAAGGTACCTATTTGCAAAGCAAGGATATAACAGTTGCTAACAGTGGAACCAAAACGAAAAACTAAAAATTTGCTGCAAACTAAATAGTAAATACAAAGTTTCATTTTATGACTATCAAGTATAGTTTTCAAGATTTTTTTCTCAAATTTTCTGAATGTTTTGGATGCCAACAGTCATCGCTGCCAGTACGACCTCATCAAAAAATTTCCAGATATTACTTATTAAAATACAGAAAAAATCTAAATTTTGTTGTATCGCCATCAAAGTAGGCTCTTTCTGAAATAATAAGCTTATGATTTGATTATTCAATTATCAGGATATATTTCCAAAGCATTTGGAAAGAATTGCAATTCCCGACTCAAGTTTTCTTTTCTGTCTCCTACTGAAAACGGGTACTTTGAAGTTTTGTTCGCTAATATTTGTTGAGTTGTTGGCCAGCAATTTTTTCACAATGATAGATTTCTAAAATGGTCCATTGTTATGGACCAAAATACATATATTTTCATTCATACAAGCTATACTTTTCACTCTCTTAAATGCCGCGTAACACCCACATATTCTGGCAAAATTTCCGAATGTATAACACCGCGATAATAAAACAAAATAATCAACATTATCTTGACTTGATTTGAAGGTTGTTGACTCGTTTGCATATCAATCTTATAAACCTACTTCTTGTCAGCTTTTATAATGCATTTTGTGAATGTGGGATTGGCATTGATCTGTTCCAGTATGTATTCAGTGACTTTCATGCGACTGAGCTGTTGAAGAAAATTCTGGTCTTTCGGAATTAGTCGATTGGCAACGTGTTTCACACCCAAACTATTGTGTAAAATGATACTAATTGAATTGTGAGACAACGAAAGTTCTGCGGGCTATCCCTCTCAAACTTATGTAATAATTATCTGTCATCATTTTCTTCACTTTCTCAAAGTTAACTTAAGTTGTAGAAGTTGAAGGACGTCCAGAGCAATCCAAATCTTTCATCACATCTCGTCATCTTTTGAGTGCACTCTAGTATTCCCAATGACATGTTTTTGATGAAGTCGTTTTACTGTAAGCCTTAGATAATATTTCTTTTGATATGGTGCACGAAATTTAATTTGGAATACAAAATTTTAAACGATTTCTTTGTTCATATTTTTATTCATAGTAAATATTGCAAAATACGCTTGAGATGAACAGACAAAATCGATAACCGTAAACAAACTGAACGAGAGATCGCGCTCAAACGCGTGCTAATTTAGTGGAAAAAAGAAGTTTTTGGCAATCTTTTTAAGCGGACTTTTTAACTGATGAAATTCCGGTACTTTTTTAATAGAATGCACGTGTGCATGTCCAAAATTAATAACAAATTCAATTCTGTTCAAAATATATAATATAGCACATTACACCCATTGCCCTGATTTCCTTCCTTAATTTTATTGCATATTCAATTACTACTTCTATTCCCGCTACTGCAATGCAACCTTCCCCCAGAGTTTTCTCCTCTAACAAACTTTCCATCATTTTTCTCATTAACTTTCAACATCAACATTCTAATTTATTTTATTTCATTCTCGTCTATTCTCTAAAGTTTTGCCTCCTTTTTCTATTTTAGAAAAGTGAATTTCACTTTTATTTCATGTTATCACTCCTCACATTTACTTCATGCATCCTTTCATTTTTGGATTACATCAAAAGTGCAGTACCGCACACACACAAAAAGAGAACTACGCACGCAACAAAAGATTAACAAAATGTTTGCAAAATCTGCCAGGGTTTCTTTTTTTTTTGTGCTATTCCGAGAAAAGGGAAAGTTTGCCGCTTAGAATAACAGATATTAACACAAAGAACCAGTGAAATATCTAGAAAACGAGTGTAGTTGTAAAAAGGATTCTATATAAAAAGAAGCAAAAGGAATTTACTCATTCATATGTCACTCAACAGTATCAGAAAAAGGGAAACAGACAAACAAACTGCAAAGAGCAGTAAATGCACTATGAAATTCCGTTGTATTTAGAAACTTGTTAAAAATAGGAAAAAAATCAAGTCTCTGTAGTTATGCTACACAGAGACTATTTACGTACATAGATTTTGATGTTTAAGACATATTTCCGTCATTTTCCGTTGTAACTACAGTGAAGAGGGTTTGTGTAAGTTATGTTATATGGAACGTATGTTTTCATCTGCTAGTATGTGTGCAGCGCACTGTTTACTCACGCACTTTGTACCTGATCTTCATTTGTGAACTATAGAGTAACCTAAATGTCATCCTAGGCATGTAGGCAACATCCAGTATTGGCAACTTCAATGCAAGTATTGAATGCATTTGCCTAATAAGCTCCTCGTTTCAAATCAATTTATCAGTGAAATACATAAAAACCGGTCATGTATACTGACTTACATATATTTTCATCAAACCCTGTTGCGTTGGTGCAAAAGTGTAAATCTACTAAAAGGGTCTTTGAAGCTCCTGTCTGTAAATACTGTGAATTAAAATGTGACGCAGGAAGCAGAACTGCAATTTTCTGATGTCCCAATTAAGAAATGATGACATCTTTTACAAAATCTGTCAATTTGTATGTATTGTGTGTATGGAGAGTATTTAACGCTGCTCCCTGGTTGAAGATAAAGACGAGAAGGACACAGCTAAATTTTATAAGTTCCCAAAAGAAGTTAAAGAACATAAACCACTATCAAGATCGCAACATTAAAATTATTATTGGGGACTGTATATTGCAGTATCTTCGAAAACGGATTTAAAACGGATTTAAAGCTATCTTCTTTCCTACTTCTTTACATGGTAGTAAATGGAACACGATTATCACGTTAGGATTACTACAAAGCAACTTGACTATCTCCTCATATCACTACATTAAGAACGGCATTGATTGCGTGTTAAAATGTTAAAGATGTCAATTTTCTATCGTCCTTTCCGTGTCAAGAAGATCTGTGATGTTAATATAGATTCGGGTCACCACCTGGAATCAGTGAGATACGCACGACTTTGAGCCGAGTAAAGAATGGACGTAATCATTCATTAAGAAAAGTTTAGTTTTTAACGCTTAATTGCGAAATAACCACGTAATATGACAAAATTGCTCCTAACCCTGATATTCCTAATATGTATAAAATGGCAACATATTTGATATTCAATGGACACTACCTCAAAAAACGTATTCGGATATGAAAAACCGGGCTCAGACAATCACTGGTACGCTGAATAATATCAAATTGTATCTGAGGAAATGGATGCTGCATATGTGGATAACGCAGCAGCCAATTACATCGCATAATGTTCCCTTATATTACATATTATGCTACCCTCATAGTTTGAAGAAAGGAGTGTAAGAACGTCTTCTTCACTGAAAGAAACCGTTGCGAAAAGGCCAGAAAAGTAAGAATATAGAAAGGTAAACGAATAGAGATGACGCTCAATATACAAACAAAACGTTAAAAGCAAAGATTATAGAACCAGGCTCTCTTGTTGTAAGGACTATGATGGAAATTCGGTCACAGATGCAGGGGATGTGCTAACATTATGGAGTGAAAAGGTATCTGAGGTATTAGATGCGAATGCCAGCATGATATGATAATTAACGACGATTGCATAGACTACACTGCATCATGCCACAATGAGATCAGAATAGTAGTATTAAGGCTTAAGGACAATAAAGCTGCGGACATTGATGGTCTCCGGATCGATGGTGTTAAGTAAATAATCAACATGCAACAGCTCCTAAATACGATTTAGTTTAATAAATATTTACTCGATATTTGGAATCAAAGTGCATTTTTCCTTAAGTTCAAAAAGTTCATCCTAATGTGTGTATTATATTAGAAACTCACACCATTCTGTCGACTGTGATATGTAAATGACTGAAACCTATTTTATCTGACTCGGTCGGTCCTGATTAGTGCGGCTTTAAACATTGCGAACTCTGTAGTAATTATTTATTCATACTGTGCAAATTCGCAAGAAGGCAAAAGGAAAACAGAGGACTTGTACCATCTTTTTGTCAATTACAAAATCGCCCTTGGCAGTTCGATGCATCGAAAACTGTATAAGGCTATGGCCGTGTTTGGTATCAATGCGAAGCTCATTCGTCTTTGTATGATGACTCTGACTAACACGACATCTTTAGTAAAAATAGGCAAAAATCATAGTATGCCTTTTTATACCGAAGGGGTATTTAATAAGTGTGGCATTCAATAATTCGACCTCCTCAATATAGTGTTGGAAATGATTATAAGGAAAACTTCAGTTAACACCTGGACCACCTATTACCTTTAGCAAATTCCATATGCAACTCCCGTATGCCGGTAATGAAAGCTTTATTCGCATAAAATTTCAAAATATTGCTGCAGTCTTCTTAGTAATTGAAAAGAAATCGGTAAAAATGTGTCTGGTGGTAAACGAAAACGGAACAAAGTTATTGGTTCCAAAGAACAAAGTGAACTCTCCTGAGATACCGTGTGACCGTCGACAATTATAACTTTGGAGTGGTGGATGAATTCATCTACCTCGACTATGCTGTTAATAAAACTCTTAATGTCAGCATGGAGATTGAAAGCAGAGTATTGCTTGGTAATAAATGTTACTATGGACAAGGCAAGCTATTTAATGATAAAGCCCCATCACAACAAACACAAATCTGACTGTACAAAATGTTAGTTTAACTGTCTTGCTGTATGGCCCAGAATAAACTGAAAGAAATTATCTTGAATCTCATGAATCAAACATGGGAGAGCTTCTCATGTTCAGTGAGTTACACCCATTCTATTTTTTGACTCACTCAAAGAGATATAATGACTATTGTGAAGCATTTACCAGACTAGGCGATTATTCGACTACTCGAAGTGTTGGTCAGTCACATCGAAATGACCGCCACTCAAATAATGATAGGTGATTGTATGCGATGTTAAACCCGCGATCATGGGAACGACAGTCTCGTGTACTAACCATCGCCATCGTTTGCCACAATCCTGAGTTATGAAACAAGCAAACGTATTAGTAGTGGGAGTCTATCAGAGGAAAATATTTCAAGAATCGTTAAGTGTTTTAAAGTGCATCGAACGCTTTGACTGGGACATATTGCACAAATAAATACAAACACTCCAGTATAAAAAGCTATAGGCAACGAAACTGATAAGCGGTTAAGAAGAAGACGACCATAACTCCGTTGAAAGGACCAGGCATAAGAAATACGGTCACAACTTGATGTAATGAATTGAAGAAAAATCGCAGAAGTGTTTGAAAAAAACACAATTTCGAACACACCAGAAGTTGAACTTTCGAGAACCATATATATGTATATATTTTTGATATAAGTGCTCCACATCTAAAAGGTGTTCGAATTTGTCAAAATTTTACATATTGCAGTTCCTCCATGAAATTAGTTGCCATTCTAATGTAAACTACTGGAAAAATATCTATTGTTTTTTGCTTTTCGGTGGTTCATATTATATGATACTTTTGTGATATATAATTTGGGGAATTTCCTTTAAGAACGACACCTTCTTGGACCATTTCTATAGTTAGGTGGAGAAAATAATATCGGCCAATTGACCGCCACCGGATTTGGTACCATCATTTATCTCAATATTTCAGGCTATATAGATTCTCCGCATCTCTTACACTTTGTTCTTTAGATCTGTCAAGGTCTATGAGCTGTTCACTTAAATACAAAAGTTCACATAACCTAACTTTTAGTTAAGTTTAATAGTAAACGATTATGTTATGTTTTCATTAAAGTAACGTACTATAGAATATGCAAAACTTATTTGAAACTTGTTTCGCTTACAAAACACTGACATTTATGTTAACATTTCAAAATTCACCAAATATAAACAACCAAAACATGAAAGATTTTTGTAACTTTATCATAGTCCTAGTAAAACAAAATGCCATCAGAAAAAAAGGAGGGAGAGGGAACAAACAACAACATTACCAGTTCTACTATGACAGTCCTCTGCTTTCCAGCAAAAAACAAAAATGTAAACATACAAATAAATATAAATTTTATTAAAGAACACATGTCACGTGACACCAGAAGTAACAACACTTATCAGACAACATGGGGCACCAACGACAGCAACAACACGAACACTAACAACACCCTCAGAAGCAACAAAAAACCAAAATATGTACGTTGTTAGCTAGATTTTCTGGGGGTTTTGTGTACAAAACATGAATGTGATAAACAGCTCAACATTTCAAAAAGGAATGAGACGAACAAATGAAACACCAGAGCATAAACAAAAATATAAAAACGAAGGACATTTATGATAAGCTTTTGCATGTGATAACAACTTAAACGTGTTAGGCATAAATAAAAACGATGACAAAAATGACATCGGCACCAACACCACAGCCATCGCTTTAAGGACATTCACAAACTCTGCTGAGTCTTTTATTTGCGTAAGGCCTGGTGGAATATTTTTGGCCAAATAGTAGAAAACATTCGCGCTCAAAGGAGTGGAAATAATTATTTTTAAAACAGCAAAATGTGGCTTTGAACAGACCAATAGCTAGCATATATTTGCTTCTTCCAGATGGTATTTTGGAGAGAAAATTTGAAATTTTGTTCTAAATAGTAATAAAAATGTCTCCATGGAAAAAAGTACTTAACATTATATTTTCCCGGTTCAACAAAAAATTTACTGTTCAATCCATTCATTAAACCGGAAAATTTGTTAAATTGAGTGTTGATTGTTTTAAATTTAATTTAGTAAAAACTGAAAAGAAGCATCCGTCTCCGCTTGAAATATAAATAAAATTCATTCTACAAATAAAAACCAATACAATTTCAAATAGACCAATTTTAGTCTTCATTAAATGTAAACTTAAGTTTGATTTTTAAAATTACAAAATACTGCTATCTGAAAACAGCATATATTATTTTGTAAAACTAATTTCAGTTTCTGTTTATGAGTTAAAAAATCTATTAAAAAAATTAATTTAGTTTTGGAAAGTGCAATATAGTTTGCTTTATTTTGTTCTAGGTTACGATTTAGATAGACATTTTGACATACAGGATGGCGCACCAATTGTGCTACAATAAGAAATTCAAATAAATGTTTTTTAATCAATGTATTTCATTTATTTATTTTTTAAAAAATAAAAGATCTATTAAAAAAAATTACATTTTGGAAACCACAATGTAGTTTGCTTTACTTTGTTTTAGATTCCGATTTAAATAAATATTTTCATACACACGGTGGCGCACTAATTGTGCTACAGTAAGAAATTCAAATAACTTTTTTTATTTCGTTTTTCGATTTATTTATTTATTTTTTTTTTTTATAGAAAATTCAATTTTATTATATATAACTAATTGGTTTTGAAGATGATAGGCCATAAATGGCCTAAATGCTCATTCACTCATATGCGGCACTTCAGCAGAATAACATTCATTGCGGGTTTATCTCAATTATTGTTTTAATGAACTGCTTAAATTCAGTCAATTCAAGTCCTTGGTTGCGTTTTGTACACCTCTTGCTTGACTTATTCCCTTAAAAAAACTGGTGCAGTCAGAGCAGGTGACCTTGGGGGCCAACGGAAAGTGGAGATTTTAAATATAAATCTGTTTGGAAACTTTCGCCATAACCGATCTAATTATGTGTGCAGTTGCTACATCTTGCTGAAACCAAATGATGTTGAAACGTATAAGTCTTCGTCGCAGTTGTTGATAAAAAAAAACTCCTTCAACATCTTTATTTATTAAGTTTTTATTTATAATCTTTTGTGTTTGTAGCACTATTTGTGCTTCACCCTGTATGAAAAAATGTGTGTTAAAGAACATCCTTTTATTGAGACCTTTGATCTGCAACCTTTTTTCGTAGAATTATTGTAAGTAACCGACCACGGCGCAGAGTTTAGTGCACGTAGTTGTTGTTCGGATGATTTTCGGTTTAATGCTCCATACAGCCATCTATCTGTC
This sequence comes from Philornis downsi, assembly GCA_019455685.1. Classification (NCBI taxonomy): domain Eukaryota; kingdom Metazoa; phylum Arthropoda; class Insecta; order Diptera; family Muscidae; genus Philornis; species Philornis downsi. Next base: position 825,431 of record JAHXMU010000145.1, on the reverse strand, counting down.
ATTTTTTGAACTGTAATCGCCTTGATTTATCTAATGAACAGTTTCGGTAGTCGAGCAATCGACAAGCTTCTCAAACTGACATTTGGAATCGTCATTAGTCTGTTGGTTCAGTTCATTGAATCCAAATTCATAATACGTATAAGCTGAATATGAGGATCTCTTTCATTTTCCATTCTTGGAATTCAAGGAAATTTTGTTTTTGTTTTTAATTGCAAAATAAGGTTTTCATGCCAGTTACTGTTTCCCAAAATGTGTTTTGTTGTATTACTAGGAAAGAAAAGAGTCTGATAACACTGTTAGCTCGCACAATTTATTGAGAAACAGAGGAATGCTGGACTCAGAGCAAATGGAGGGGATTGCGAGATGCGGAAAATAAGCAGCCGCTGATGATTCGCCAATATTTCTGGTTTATTGTCACACATTTTGCGTAAATTTGTTGTATTTTTTGTGTATATCATTAGCCTATAAAATTGGATATAAACTCGCTTCTTGAAAGATTCATTCACTTTTATATTTATAAATCAATTATTACAATGCCATACCTCATGAATGTTCATATGCTTCGAAAGTATATAACATTATTCAACAATATTTATTCCCAGCAATTTTTTAGTTGCCTCTTCATTTCCTAAAATGTTCTTGATTACAATTTAGCATGGTACGTAATTTTATAAACTTTATTAATTTTTCAACGGTCTTCTCTGGATTTCGGAATATGATGGGCTGAGTTTGACGTTTTGAGTATGTATTCAGGATTTATTTTGAACTAGGGCTATGATCAAAATCTGATTACAAATACGCATTATATGATGAAATTATGCAGAGAATACTTCCAAAAGTAGCTAATATACATCAACACCACAAAATCACAATAGTAATATCACCGCTTAAGAATAACAAAGCTGCAGATGCTGGTGTCCTGCCATTAAAACTGGTGACATATCTCTTTCCTCCGCATCGTTGGTTTAAGTTTTAAAATAAAACACATTCACAGGAGGCAACATCTTACAAATATGATATATGGGGAAAAATTTCTTACGGAAATTCATAGAATATTGGTTTATTATTCGATTGCAAGGCCATCTTTCTATTGCCAACTATTATTTTAATTCAAGCATATGTAAAACTCATTATTTTTGGCAACTATTTCGGTCTACGCCTAAGTTCTAACTTGAGTGCCCTTAGCTAACTGTGTTTTTCGAACGTCATTGCGATGTCAAGGATCCATAAAGCAGTTGAAAAAAAAATGTTCTCAAGAGAGTACAAAAGTCGAATATATTTCATTTGCCAGAAATTATTTTCTATACAAGTTTCCATCAGACGAAAGCACATGAAAGTTGTGTTTGAGTTCACACATCAGCATTGATATCTTTCGGTGTCTTATATGCAGAATTATAGTTGCTGCAAAAAAAAAATGGTTGTTTTTACTTTAGAAATTAGGATTTTTACCTCAATTGCCTACAGTAATGAAATCACCTGGCAAATTCCGCTCAAAATTGAACATCAAACAACAAGTCTCTTCACCTTGTTAGCATTCCGAAACATTGCCTTCCTATCTCTCAAAACCATCTACTCATATATCCATCAAAATGAATATTATTTGGAGGTTTTACTATAATCAAGTGGATTTGGCGAAAATTGTTTCACACATTGTTCTTATATATCCTCCAGACTAGCACTTTGGGCAGAAAATGGAAGAAAGTTAAAGGACATGCATTTGAGGCAACATTTTATTGTTGTTTGCCATTTCGTGACCCCATCAATTTAGGCAGCCAAAGTAGGCATACAACAAAAAACACTTGTTTACAACCAAACTTTATCCTGCCTCCACAAAAACCTCCCTCCCACGAAAAAACAAAAAATGTCTACTTCTAATAGCAGTCATTTCTGTCAGACATCTCATTTCCAGAATAAAACAAACATGTTTATTTTTCGCCTTCCTTCGTCCTGTCATAAGAGGGAAAGCACATGCCAAAGCCGCAAGGACTTTAGCATGTTTACGACCATCATCATTTTCGTTTTGAGTTATGCTCTGTGTTTTATGCTTTTTTTTTTTTTGCTAAATTAACACTTTTTAGCCATGTTTTGACACCTATTTACTTGGTTATTTATTTTTAAACATCAGTCGATAAAATGTTAATAACAGTAATATGTTGTCGTGCTGAAAATTTATCATACGAAAGATTACTTTCACAACAACTTTTGGGAAATTTGAAAATTGTAATGTTTTGGAAAAAAACAATTGGGGGAAATATATGGAATTTTCGTAAATTCTGATAATTTTTATATACGTATATAGAATTCGGTGTGTGTAGAGTGAAATAAAAAATAATGTTAGCAATAGTAATATGCTAAACTTTCTGTAATTTTGTAATTAGTTTCACGGTAATTGTAGAAAATTTAGAAGTCGTAAGACAGGGGAAAAGTGATGGAATTTTTGTAAACTCTGTTAACATGTATGTAGAAAACTTGAAGTGTCTAGAATAGTACAATTAATGTTTAATAGATGGCGCTCGGATATTTTCACTAACTGCTATAAACGTATGAGATACAAACAATTGTGCTGCGTAATGTATCCACCCCAGGTCTCCAGAGATAGTGAGGCGAAATGTACCCATCCTCGTCCTATCAAAAATAGTTGCGCATCTTGAAAAACCACATCCCATCCGAAGTGGTCCCGTTTGTAAGACAAACAAGGAAGATCTTCCTTACAGAAAAAATTAAATACAACAATTTTCTAGAATGAAGTGAACAACTGACTCATGTGAATACTTACAATTCTTATGGTACAATAAACAATGCCACTAAGAAAAATCTGATTTCGGATGACAACAGCGCTACCAAAAGGAAAGTACGAAATTGAAAATATAGGGTGGCGCATAAGTAACGTTAACGGCGACTATATTGAATGTGTTCTTGTGCATCATTTGGTGAACCAATTGCATCTTATATGGGAAAAGATGTAACATATGTAGAATTCTTTGCAAAAGAAATTTTCCTGGTGGAATTTTCTAGGTTTCCTCAATACTTGCTTGCACTCGAGCAATGGTCACTTCATTTCGAACTGCACGAGGTCTTCCAGCACGCGAAAGATCACAGACAGCCCCTTCTTGCCCAAAACGCTGAACTAATCGGTAAATTGTTGGAGCGCTAAGAGCATTTGGAACATGAAAGAAATTTTGATATGATCTGAATAATCGAATGGTGACTTTTAAAGTAAAATTGAAAAACTTTGGTTTTTTGTTCTGTGCTGACCCTTTCCATCATAAATTTCCCAAGTATTATGTAGTTAATTCTGTAAAGAGACGAAAAAAAAGACTTGAACAAAAAACGTATTTACTGATCAAATCTTAACGTTCCTTATGCGTCCCCCTATAGAACATAATTAGAACAGCCTGCTGAAATACCGCTTATCTAAACATTAGGAAATTCAAGAAATTGTCTTGGAACTTAGTAAAAACAATATATATATCTTCACAGACATCAACTAGGCGAATTTTGCGTAGGTACTTGCATTTACACCCATTTCAAATCTAACTAAACTCGGAAACAACTCCATGTGTTCGCTGACTGTGTTCTGAAATAATTGAATTTGTTAATCAAATCAGGCTTCATAAACATCGCTTCTTAAATATTAAATTTATAACATGGTTCTGAAAATCGCTTTCAAAAACTAACATTGGAATGATTAAAATATTGTAGTTTCTCCTGCTCTTGTTTGCTTCTATGTTAGTAGATTTCATTACTCACCATAACGTGTTAAAATCATTAGAAACAACATTATAAAGATGCATTTATGCTGAGTCCAGACTGAGCTAAGTACCAAAGTAATCAAAAATTCGACCTTTTGAATTCAATGTACACAGCGAAGCCACAGCAAGCCCTTTATAGAGAAGGTGGACAATAAAGAGGATTTTTTAAATTTTTGCTTTTAAGGCAAAAACAGGACAAAAAGAAATGAATCTGGTATCATCGCCCAATTCAAACGCTAGAATCACGAAAATGGGTGTCCATATTTCCCTTACAGAAAAATCGTGTGGTAAGAAGGCAGATTTAAAATTTTCTCCTTTAAGAATAAAAACTGGGTAAAGGGTAAACTCAAATTTATGCGAAACAAAACTAATAGGAATAGGAGAAGAATTGTACCATCACCTAACACATTAGATTGGGATAAAAGTCATCTATTATTGTGCATATTCTTCTTTCAGAGTAGGTACGCGACAAGGAAATATGTAGCGAAATTCTCACTTTTACGTTACGCCTAAAGTCAGAAAATGGACAAAAAAATAGTAGTACCATCGCTTGTAACAAATAGTTAAAACTAAAATCATGAAATTGTGTTTATATACTATTGTATACTCTATTTTTATAATGCAGTGATAAACAGAAAAAGAAAATGTTCGAACTTTTGTACTTTGAAGAATCAAAGCAAAAAAAAAAAAAAAGGACGAAAATTATACCATCGGCAAGAACAAAACATAAAGTGAAGCTAGGACAATTAAATTGATTTAAATGATCTTACCATCTTTATGAAAATGTAAATATATGATGAGGACAAAAAAGTTACCATCATCCTAGGCAAGCAAACAGTACTATAACGCCGTAAGAGGGCGATAAAAACGTATTTTCCAAAATCACTTTTTTCAGGAAACAAACAGTTAGAGCAGGACACGTGACTGGACCTGAATCTAAGGTCATGAAATTGGGAGTGTAGATTCCGCTGTCAAAGTATGTGGGTAATGCAGGAGAATTATCGAAAATTCTTACTTTTTAGGGTGTAATGCGAAACAAAAAGCTCAAACAAGGGGCCATCTCATACAAAAATTGCCTGAATATAATATAAGGAAATAAAAAAGAGAGCGGGATAAATGACACAGCCGTCTGGAGGCAAACAGCAGAAGTTTAACCATGACATTAGAAGCTAGCATTCTGTCATAGAACATCACAAAAATCAAATTTGCTAATAGGAATGGAAATAAATATCTCAAATATTGAACCATAGATTAGATCTGAGGGTTAAACGATAAAGTATCACACTTAAGGAACATTCCCCTTGCGACGAATCCCACATCCCTTTCGGTGAAAAATATAGACGAAAGAAAGCACAAAACGAAGCCATCCATCGCTTAGTTTGGCAGTGGCAATGAAAATTGTTAGGACCTCAAACGAATGTGGGAGAAAAAAGTAACACCTCCCTGAATAAACCATTGAAGCCAGAATCGTGAAAGTTGACAAGGAGACACTCCTAGGAAGTGTTACAAAATATTGCGAAGGAACTAAACTTCTGATTCAATTTTTATCTAAAATGTACAATCATGTGAATCAAAAGAGTGATTTTAAGAAATTTCTTGGATTTTCACAAAGAAAATTACACTCCTTTCATCAATAATCAACCAAAACTTTTGCATTCATCATTCCTTGTTTCAGCACCCTTTACTACATATAATTTCATTAAAATTCCAACGCAATAGCACTCATAGTTCATGCTTAATTTTGACATTTTGATGTCTGTATAATTCAGACGTTGTCTACAAGCAATTCAAACTCCTTGGCTGCTCCTTTGTCAGAAACTTGCTTGGCTCTTCTACTTGTGGTAGTGTATGGTAATCCTTACCGTAGAGCAGTTGTTGTTGTTCTTTTTTGTTGGGTTAATCATGTATTTGCGTGTTGGCAAACTTTGCATTTCAATTTAGTTCATTTGCAGTTCTTGGCATTATGATATTACTTATTATTGTTATTAAATAATTTCTTATGGTTTTTATGACAATTTTCAATTCATTCGCGTTAAGAACTAACGTCGTTTTCAAAGCGCCGAGCGGAATGGTTCGTGGTGAAGTTGTTGGTGGCTGCCGAATACACTTTCTTGTGATTGCCTTAAGGACGTATTTGAGTATAACTGCGAGTTTCAGTGACTTCGTGTAGGAATTTCACCTGTTTCATGCCAAGAGTTCAAATTATAATCAATTTATCATTAACTTATTTTGCGTGAAATATATATAAAATTATTATTTTTTTGTTTGTTCTGACGCCTTTTTTTGTTTCTTGTATTGTTTTCTTTGGCATTCACTTTGAAGGTGTTTCATAGTTTATTTGGTGCTAATTTAATAAATGACGCCTTGATAAAGCTTTCACATGACTTAATTAAACAAAGGTATCCGGATAAAGATTAAGATTAATGGTTCAATTCATTCTCATATTCTTAAGCAAACGGACGTGGTGAAAATGAGAAAGCGTGAAAAAGGAAAAGAGTTTTAACCGGCGATAATTCAATAAATGAGTTATTCAATTTATGCAGTTATTCCTCCACATTGTTGGAAATACTTACTTACTTAAATGGCAGTTAAATAAGAATTATTATCTAATACGAACGACACATAGAGAAGAATACCAATTCAATTCTTCATATCAAGTTTTGACAAGCTTTCTTCCATATCGAGCTCATTGTCGAAGGCTTCTCTCGCTGCAGCGTTTTGGCTCACCGGTCTAACATGATCCAATCAACATAAAAGCTGTATTTTAATGTGCGTGATATACATTACGAGTATGTACAATAGGGACATTTAAATTTTGATGACGTTACATCTTTTGCAAATCTATCCTTATTTTATTTTTCAGCCAATAAAGACAACTCACGGTAGCTGGTTAAGTGCAACACGTGCATATATTAGAACTTTACTGTTTACTTCCCAGTCAACTTCTCAACGTTTGTTGACCAAATTCGAATCGACTGATGCAGTCAAAAAAGCAAAAGATCTGATGAAAATAACCGCTCTCTGTGACAACATTTATAACAGTACAATAAATTTTAGATAGATGTCGCTCGACTAATTCCATTGCATAACTTACACGTATGACGGACTATATTGTAACGTAAAGTATACGTCCTACGCCCTTGAAACAATAGATATGGCATACCAAAATGTGATGTAATTGATTAAAGTACCCAGCCTCCAAGATTTTAGTGCGTGATGAAAAACTAAGTCTCACTTGAGGTGACTATGTTCCTAAGCAAAACACAGCGGATCTTCATCAGAGCCAATTAAGAATTCTCTTGAATGAGATTAGCAACAGAGTCAACAGAGAATTAGCAGCAGAAAGCGGGGCAGTCAACTGCTCGCCGAGCGCAAGAATTCAGTCTTTCGCAGATATAAATTTGGTGAATTTTGCGTTGAAACTTGAGCCTAAGCCGCCCTCACCTCCCGAGACCCTGCGCTTTGACTTCGTTATAATTTTTCCCACGGGATTTTCTTAAGTCTCAGATCTATATCAATAAGCCACAAGCGATAGGTGGCCTTAAAATAATTATAACCGTTGTTCGCTTAAATTAATCCACATCTAAGCGCAAAACTCGTCTGAAATTTGAGTCCTTAGATGCGGATAGCCATCGTATTTCACACATAATATCACCGATAGATCTTTTAAATGACCCAGCAAATTTGTTGATACCTCACAAGCAATTTGTTTAAGCAATTTTGAGGTTTAGCCGTCCCCATTGCAAAACCCTTCCTTTCCCTTTTTAACACAACAATTTTAAAATAGTGGCCAAGTTAGCGATCCCGCTCTTCATCTTTTTTATCTCACTTCAGAGCTTGTGCACAAATCAGCGTTGCTTTAAGTTCTAAACGGCAAGACAAGATTTCTAAGTTTCTTACCAACTATAAGTTGATACAACTATAACTGTAACTATCCATATAAACTCATATCAAGCTTCTCTGTATGTCAGCTATTGTAGAAGCCATTGCATCTTGTGGGTGACGGCGATTTCAACTTCATGTTCGTCAAAGACAGCCGCCAAACTGAAAATCCCAGTTTTTCTATACAGATTTCTGATAGATCAGAAGGATATTCTTAAATCATTGTCTTTAAAATGTTTATGGGAATCGTCAACATTTAAGGAGCTTCATGTATTTATCTTGTATACTAATTTATATTTGCGGGGGTGGTTCCAAAACTAGCCAAACTGACATATAGATGGTGCTAGTAGTTTGAAAAACAAAAATATTATATTGAAAAGTGGCAACCTTATAAAACATATGTTTAAGCTTCAAGACGTCACTTTGTTTAGTATTTTTATTTGAGCCATCAAAAGTAACTGATTTCAATATATTTGTGAAAAAGAAAAAAAATTGGACGCTGTTATGTAATTCAGTATTTCCATTTGAAAGGTCTTAGTTCAACCAATACTGAAACTGAGCTAAATTCAACACTGGAGGAGTCTACTCCTTCGTTTACGACCGTAAAACTGGGGTAGCAGAGTTTAAAGGAGGCCGTACGAGCTGCCAAGACGAATACCATTCGACCATTCAAGGTGCCCACGTCAGACATGGTTAAGAACATCCTCAAAATGCTATTGGATGATCATCGGCTAAAGATGCGTGAGGTAACTGAAATGATAGGCATTTACAAAATTGCTATAGATTGTATATTGACCGAGTATTTGAAGATGAGAAAGCTATGCGCAAGATGGCTGCCGCGCTTACTTTCAATAGAGCAAGCACAGTGTCGTACAGATGTTTCAACAGAGTGTTTGGCGATGTTTCACCTCAATAAAGCCGAATTTTTGAATCGATTTATAATGATGGATGAGGCATAGATGAGACAAAGGAACAGTCAAAGCAGTGGACTGGAATGGAAGAATCGCGTTCAAAGAAGACGAAGACGGTTCAATCAGTAGGTAAGGGGGGCGCATGGGAATACTTTTATTGATTATCATTATTGATTCAGAATGGGAAAACCATCAACGGCGAATATTATGCTGATTTATTCGCATTTGGCGAAATAGAAAGTGTTGTTTCATCAACACAATGCTCCAGTTCACACATCCACTATTGCGATGGCTAAAATTAATGTATTAAAGTTCGAATTGCTTTATCATGCACCTTATTTGTCAGATTTACCTCCCTTGGACTGTTTTTCGTTTCCTAACTTAAATGAAATAGTTTGGTGGTAAAAGATTAGCCAACAATGAAGAAGTGGAGTCTGCGGCTGATGACTCCACAGTTCTAACTAAATATAAACAGGGTATAAAAGCTTTTGAATATTGCTGGGAAAAGTGCATCAAGCTGAAAGGAGATTATGTTGAATAATAAAGAAAATTTTTCCCAACTTTTTTGTGTTTTCTTTGCTAGGTCGACTAGCATAATGAACGGCATATTAGGCCAACTCACTTGAACGTTGCATTGGAGCTGTCAAGAAGCACCATGCTGGCAGAAAAGTGCAAATCTCGCCCATTTCCTTAAGACGTCTTGGTCTTAACATGCAATTTACACTCCATTTAGTGTTCTTCTCACTTTAGCTATCATCGGAAAGAGGTCCGATGGGGTCACTAGGCATACCCGAAGGTCGTCAGTGGTAATTAGAATTCCCCATTTCCAAACAATAAAATATTATCTGACTAAATATCATGCAAGAATAATGAAAGCATTATTTAATCGATGCAGTTATTTCATTATCCTCTTATTTAATTAAATGCCCCATATTTATATGTTTTGTTCCTTTTCCTGAATCTTTGTTAACCCTTTTAGTCCACTTTAAATCACAGCCTTGCTTACAGTGCTGCCAGTGCCAACCATCATATCTAAAAATACCAACACTTGTGTGTCCATTCCATGTGAGTACGAATATTTTATGAAAGTCGGAGGGTTTAGTTTTGTTTGTTTGCTTGGGTGTTTATTCTGTCTCTGTGTTGATATTGCTAATGTATGTGTGTGTGTGTGCGATTGTTGTGTATGTCGTCTGAGTGAGTGTTTTTTGTATTGTTTACCTTGTTTCAGTTTCTGTTTTGAGTTTCTGCCAGAATTTTTAATTTGTTTTATTTGTTTAAAGTGAAATTTGTGGCTTAATTTTACGATGTTTAACTAAGAGGATTTTGGATTTTCATTATGAATTCATATTTCTACTTAAAGCCCACAAAAGTTGCATGCTTTTACTATTTGTTTTCAGAGCATAAATTATGAAACAATAAACCAGAAAGCGACAAAAACAGACAATTAAAAAAAGTTGTGTTTGTCCTTTTGTAATTAATCCAAACCCCAAAAAAGAAGTACTATGAAGAGGATGAATATTTGGTTACAAATGGATCTGATGATTACACTTCATATATTGAATCATAAATGGCCTATAATATTTTATAAAGGTAAAGATATCTCTAATATTCTTTTAGAATCGATCATATGATGATAACAAAAATCCAAATTGAATAAAATAAACATTGATATTCCAAAATTTAAACGTTTTGCTTTTGAATATGATATATACTGGTATTAGGTAAATTGAAACGACCGCAACGCAATGGATGGTACATACGACTATGGTTCGTGTGATCCCGGGTTCAATCCCGCATACAGCCACCTACCATTATTTAAGCAACAGTCATGTCGAGGTGACTGACGAACACTTCGAGTAGCTGAGTAACTAACAAGTCTTGTAAACACTCCTTAGACTGTAACGTTCGGAATCATGGTTAAACCGCAGGTCTCGATGAGTGAGTCTAAAAATAGCAGGTGTTAGATTATTATTAATCGCACACAGAAAATAGCATCGGGCTCCAGCGCTCCCCTTTTATTTTGCTAAATCTAGTTTCAACAATGTTTCAAATGTCTCATCTTTCTAACAAAGTTTTTATCGACCTCTTTTGCGCCGCCTAACAATTCGTTGTTAAAGACTTTTCGTCTTACAGCTTTTATTGGCGTTCATCTTTATAATATAGCCCAGTCAACGCAATCTCTACATTTTAATGAGCTTGGTCACATCGATGTCGGTATATAACTCATGGTTCATACGACGTCGTTATTCTCCATTAACGGTGATGGCTCCTTATACTTTTCGGAGTACTTCGAGGACTAACAGAAGTAATTCATTCACTTATGTTATAACAAGAAGACCAGATTTTTGTTCGTCATTAAATAGCTGCTAAGTCCCTATCATCTATTTAAAACCAACACTGTTCTCCTAATCTCCTGGATGACATCATTAGTTTTATTCAAGGCGGAGCCAAAATAGATGGATTCATCCATCACTTCAAAGTTATAGTTGTCAATGTCCACACAGCACCCCAAACGACCTGACCCTTTGTTTGCCACAACAAATAACTTAATTTCGCCCTTCATTAAATTCAAATTTACTTTTGCTGATTCATTCACAATGCTTGAGGATGCTGCAGCAACATCTCCCTATTTCCGGCAATAATGACAATATCACTAGCGTACTCAAATAACAATGGCCTTTATTAAAGATAGCATCACTCGCGATTACTGCAACTTTCCGCTCAATTGGTCTCAACAATTATATTTTATGGATTTTTTATATGTTTCAAAAATAATCGAAATAGTCTTCGTCGTATCAGCTGTAGATCCTTAATATAGGCACAATATAATACACACTCCGACATCTGTATGTTAATTTCTGACCATACATTCAACAGTTCATATAGAGGTATTTGACCTTACTCAACGAAAGTCGTATGCAGAGCCACCTATATGTCACGTTGCTTTGGCTGCCAGTGTTTTTCTGCTATATCAATTATCAGTAGATCATCAGTATCTACTGCTTAAAGAAATCGATCTGATGATTGCATTACGATGTTTTAGTAGTGCTCTGTTTACATTCTTAATTAGTTCTCTTTTACATTCGGTACGTTACGGTTGTGAAGTAATTAATTCCGTGAAAATGTATTAACGAATTCACAAAGAAAAAATTAAAACTTACATCAAAAGCATTTGGGAATTATAAAATGTGTAGTGTTTTTGCAACGTGATGCTAACTGCAGTAGAAAAAAAAAGAGTAAAGATAAATTACAAAAATGGGCGAGCAACGCCTGTTTACATTTCTTGCCCCCGCTACAGCTCAGAAGATGTTTAGTGTTGGCAAAAGTGCTAAATCGGAGTGCCCCAAAGAGAGCAGAATGATAACTCTATTGCATTTTAATTGTACTTTGCGGTAATCAATATGCTGCAACTCGTTTGTGCCGCAAGTGAGGATTACATCGATGCTGTCGTTAACGTTGCAGTTAATGTTTTCCTTTAATTCTGCGTTTCCGCATAAAGTTCACTACCAACAATAAGAAATAATAACAATAAGAAATAATAATAAGAATGATATACAAAAAAAGAGAGTGAAAGAGAGAGAGAAGGAGAGTTGCTGTTATCTTTCAAATCAACAAGGCTGATGTATGGTAAGTAATAGTGTTGCCACTAAGAATATAATATTCCTATCCTACTTTTTGGAAAATCCCATAAAAAATGCTACTAAGCTACAAATTTCTAGCCATAACAACTACATATATATTACAACAGCAACAAAATTAAGAAAGTTTATTTATACATAAAGCGCAAAGCAAATATTATATTCTGAACGGATATTTGGAAAGCGACTAGATAAAATTCCAAGCCTTTTAATGTTCTAATCAAAGCTTCAATTTTATTATTAGTTTGAGATATAACTAAAGCGTGGTTGATGTAAATTAGTTGATACTTACTAATACACACGAAATACTCAATTTAACTAAGAGCGTAATTGAAATTGACTATTCAATGACGTTTGAGGTAAAAGAATTACTTAGCAGTAGCTAACAAGGAATCCATTTCTGTTACGGGTATACACCGATAGTTGGTGCTTAATATTTTAACTATTGAAGAAAATACCGAATACTTTTTTTAAAGCCTATGTTTCTTAAAAAAAAAAACACAATATTACAAAAGCGGTCCCAGAACTAGCCGGCCTAACAAAGAAGACGCAAAAAAGTTGGGAAAAATGTTCTATATTTTTCAACACAATCTCCTTTAGTGATATTCAATAGCTTCTATGCCCTGTTTATAATAAGAATTGTTAAACTTCTTAAAATAGCCATCAACCGCAGACGCCACCTCTTCATTGTTGGCAAATCTTTTAGCACAGAACCATTTACTCAAGTTTGAAATTAGAAATATTCCGAGGGAGCTAAAGGTAAGGTAAGGTAAGGCTAAATTCATAAATTTGGCAACCGTAATAGTGAATGTGTTAACTGGAGTATTGTCTTAATGAAGCAACACTTTCCCTTTCGGTAAATGCGGCCTTAATTCCATAATTTCATCACCTCAATGCTACAATAAATTAGCATAATATTTGTCTGAAGATAATCAATAAAAATAATCCCATACGCATCCCAAAAAAAAAAACAGACGCCATGACCTTGCCTGCGGATGAAACCGTCTTCACCTTCCTTGGACACGGTTTACCCATTCCAGTCCACTGCTTTAACTGTTCCTTTGTCTTAAGTGTGAAGTGGTGGGCCCATCTCTCATCCGTGGCTATAAATCGAATTCGGCTTTAATGCAGTGAAACATCACCAAAAACTCTACTAAAACATCTTCCCGACGCTGTTTTTGCTCTATTAAAAGCAATCGCGGCACCCATCTTTCGCATAGCTTTCTCATCTTCAAACATTCGGTCAATATACTATTTATAGTACTTTTTGAAATGTTTGTCATTTCAGTTAGCTCGCGCACCTTCAGCCGGCAATTATTCAATACCATTTCGTGGATATTTTTAACCGTATCTGGCGTGGTCAACCACTACGGCGTTCGTCTTGGCAGCTCGTACGTAATTTTTCAAGGATCGCTGTTTGGAAAGATTACGTAATATCTTTAATTATTGATATAAATAAGAAAATATTTTTTGTTATAATTGTTAATAGCTTTAAGGCACATTGTTGTCCATCCAAGCACTAGTTCAAAATTCCATACAATTCGGAATTTATGACAGCGATTTGTTGAAAAATGTTTAATATCTCGAACGACAAATTGCGAGTTATGCCGTTATTTCTCGTCAGCACAGGCATAAAACGATCATAATTCCAGTTTTTTATTACAAGCTTTGTTTCGAAAATACGTATATTTCAACTTTTTTATATGAATTTTGACCATTTCTCTATCTTTTTATATCGATCTTATAAACTATTTAGAGCGATTTTCCAAAATTTTTAAAATGATCTCAGATTAAGCATCTTTTTGTAGTTTACTTAAGCTTAGTTTACGATATAAAATCACTTGCATTTGTTTACGTAAATTTCAACGATTGCTTTACAATTTTGCAGAATGATTTTTCAACCTATTCCTAATAATTTGCCAACCTATTCAGAATGCTTATGTAGTGATCACAAAATAAATTAGTTTTTGTGATGACACCCTTAGTTTAAGAGGTCCACACTTTTAAAGTTATTCATTTGAATTCACAAATTCATTTTCCACCTTTTGATATCGATTTTCATATCTATTCAGATTGAATTTCTGATTTTTTTTATTGATCACATATTAATCTGCTATTGGCGATTTAAAGTTTTTCATGCGAATTTGACCATTTTCCAAAATGTTCACATTAATTGCGAACTAAACTACTTGGGCTTGCGGCTAAGCTAATATTTATAAATATGAGGAAAACGGAAAGGAGTTGAGTGACAGTGTTGCCACAGAAAATCAGTGTGTACCAATGTTTATGAGTGTTTTCTAATATTAGAACGCAAGTGATTTTTGTGTAATATATGTGACATTGGAAGAATGTATCAAGATAAACAAAAAAAGCTTACTTTTTGTCCCACATGTAATTATACCAAGAAAAAAATGCGTGTTGAAAACTGTGCAAAATTTTGCTCTGGCAATGTTGAATGTTAAGATTTTAATTCTACTCGCCGCAATTATATTGGAGGGGAAATTTTCTAGCAACAGGAGAGAATGGTCTTCTCTTGTTAATAGATAAAAGCTCTTTGCTTTCAGCCACTAGAGAACACTTAAAGTTGCTCGTATGAATTTGGCTGAATTTTCCGTTTTTTGCAAGCAATTATGAATTACGGTCCGTTTAGATGAATCAGTACCGTTCAGACTAAATATCCTTTCCGTTTTACTGACAGAATCGACGGATTGAATTGAAATTTAACTATGATTCTTTAATATTTCTAAATCTCTTCTAACAAATTTTTATGCAACTTGTGTCACGCCTCACTGTTACTACTTACACTACAAAATATACAGCATATCGCAAAATGATAAAACAAGTACTCTAACCTAAAACAAAAACAACAAAATATTGGTTTACATAGAAGCATTTTTCATTATTCATCACCGGCGAACCCCAATGCAAACAATTGTGAGTGGACCAAACAAGAGCCACTCCGTTTTGCTCATTGATAATGCCACGAATTTGTAGCATCATAAAATAGTAACTGCCGCCACAACGAACAACGTGCCGCGCACTTTCTCAACATCGAATGAACATCATGCCGTCATAGTGCGCGTAGAGTATAGGAAAGTAATATTTTATAGTTTTCCATGCAACCCAATGACAGGAAAAAATATTTGTTTTGTTTTCGAACCTAAAAATGGTAACTCCCTTCCACCTTTAAAGGATCTGCCTGCACCGACCGTGGACCCTAAAATAGAGGCGGATAACTAACAACAATTTATTTATGAGTCTGCTGCAACATGCATATCGCATCTGACGTCAATTGGGTTGAGGTTGGCTGTCCGGAGCGAATATGCGCCAGTGTTCCACTCAAAAAGGTAGGCGAACCGAGAGGCAAACATAGACATTGGCACACTGTAAGTTCTTTGATCACCTTCGAAAAGCAAATGCACTTTTGGGATGACAACATTTGGTCACAGGCTAGATGTTTAGATGCCCTTATCCATTCGTGCGGTGGCGAGCCCGCAATTTATTATTACAGGGTCGAGTACCAATTGGACTACCTATACATTAATAATGTTATTATAATATATTTTTAAATACTTTTATTTTTAATCATTGTATTTCACTCATTTATTTGTTACCGTATTGAAGACAGAATTTTATTTTATATAACTAATTGGTTTTGAAGATGATAGACCGTAAATGACCTCCATTTTCATTCACGTATATATAACACCAGTTGAAGGTGTTTTTCCCCCCAGAACTGCGCCGAAGACGCTTCTGTTTCAACAGCATTTGGTTCCAGCAAGATGGAGCAACTGCACATATAGCCTAACCGGTTGTGGCGGATCTCCAACGAAAATTCCCAAACAAATTATTGCCCAGAAACTCCACTTTCCGCCCACCGCCAAAGTCACCTGATCTGACTGCACCGGACCTTTTTGAATGGGATTGCGTCAGGAAAGGGTTGTGCAAAACGAAACCAAGAAATCTGACTGAATTGAAGCAGTCCATTGAAACAACAATTGGGTCGATCTCGCAATGAATAATTTTCTGATCAGGTGTTGTCATATACGGTGTATTATCTTCTAAACCAATTAGTTATATAAAATAAAATTGAACTTTATTTACAATAAAAAAAGTAAATAAATAAAATACATTGATTAAAAAAAAAAAAGTTTTTGAATTTCTTATTATAACACATCAATTGTGGCACCCTGTACAAGAACAGTGTAAACGCACAGACAAATTGTTTTTCTCTGCATACAAATTTGGGATTATTTAAGTTCCGCGTTGGGACAGAGAGCGAGAGAGGACAAGATCACGCTCTTTGGGAAACGTTGGAAACAAATGAATTTTACTCCGGCAAAATATAATTTGTCTTTACTTTGCACTGAAATTGAGACAACTATGAGCAAACCAATACATCGTGAGAATTTTATTCTCTCTGGATAAAAGTTGTGCGGATGATGGCTGTAAAAAAGCGCTGCGTATAAAAATTTCGTCTTACGAACCTTAAGTGAAATGAAAATGCCAGTATTGTAATATATTTATTTGCAAATATGTTTATTTGAATCCAAAACTATAGTAATAAATAAATAATAATAGTGCCAACAATTACAATGGGAGCAATGGTTAAAAAGGCACAACTTTGCAAATTCTCAAGTAAATTACCGAACATATTATGGCGTAAAAACATAAATTGTACGATATCTCGATGTATTGTTTTCCTCATGAAAAGAACATAGTACATAGCTTAGGACATAGAGAGACATATGGCCTCTGTATCTAATTCTCTGCTCGTCTGCAGTGGCTTCCTCAAACCGCCAAATCTGGCAACATTTGCCGAATAAGAATTTGGTTTATAACCAGCAATACAAGCAACCAAAAACATTTTAGCTTCGCTATTTGTTGCAGTCGGTCGGCGTATTGGGTTGGTAAAAATAGGCTACGGTCTTCAAGGTAAAATACTATAAAGCTGTAAATCTTCTCATTTTTTGCTGTAGATTTTTCTAATTGAAATTGTTTTAAAATTCATTTTAGCAGCGTTATGGAGTTTCTTCGTAATGTGGATTATAATATAAAAGCCTTGTTTGTACAAATGGATAAGACGTTGCAGGATTTTTTTGAAATCTCGATTGACGACAGTAATTTCCAGTATCAGGCGCAGATCACATGCCTCAAGCATATTAACGAATTCATCACTTTCGAAATGCATCTTGTGTCAGTTGCCAAGAAAATTTTCGACATTAACCTAAAACTTTACGAGATGGCGCTTAAAAATGATGGAGTCCAGGGCAAAAAGGAAAAAGAACTGTTGACGATCAAGCGTCATTGCATGAATTTCTTGGAAAGCAGCAACAAGGCATTTGTCGACCTACAAATATTGTTTAAGACAAAATATGGCAAAGAGCAATATCTTACGGGATTCATACGTCGTTTTGGAAAAGTTCCCGATTGCGTGGGCGTATTAAGATCTCCCGACCTTTGCATACAAAAAACATTTAAATTTGATTAACAAATGCATTGCACAAGTGAGCACAAATATGTTTTGTAAATGCGTATTTTATTCCAATTTTCTAATAAACGTATAAAATAAAAAATGAGTTACAACAGAAGAGCTATTCAACATTTACTTTTCGAATGGACAGTTTGCTGTGCTGAGCCTTTCAAATATGTATTAATAAAGAGCCTAGATAGGCGTTAAAATACACTCAGTTGGATTAGTGTCAGAAATGACAACTTCCAGTAGGAAAGCTGGCCGCGAATACACTTACAGAAAGGGCCTTCCCAAGAATACACAAAACAAAAAAATAACCTTCAATGCAAAGACGACACTTCAGAAAGTACATTTTTAATAGTACATTTTCATTTTATCAACTATGACAATTTTTTGTAGGACAAAAGGTGTCTCGAAGGGCAAATATTAATATGAGGATTTGTTCAAATTATCATTTTAGTAGGTGAAAAACATTCTTCATAAACGCCATTTTAAATGGAGGAAAGTAGGGAAAGTCGGAAGTAAATTCTCAATAGAGATGTCTCAGTCTTCTACATTCAATTATTTGCCATGAAAACTTTGACAGGACACAATTTCCAGCACTTCAATTACATGGAATCACAACATCTGAGAATACCCTTTTCAAATATGGCAAATATAAGCAAGAAAATTTGTTCAAATTACCATTGTTCAATAACATTAAATTTTATACTACGAAAATTTTCGGGGAATGCAATTTTCGACACTCCAATTATGTGAACTTTGTGAGTGTGAGGATGAACTTTTTAGATAAAAAATCTATTTTGCCAGATTTTCGTCGTCCTGACGTATAGATGGCGCCTGAAGTTTGAAAAAAATTATTTTGGTGTAAAATGGCAACCTTATAAAGCATATATTTTAAATTTCAAGGCGCCACGTTGTTTAGTATTTTTATTTGAGCCATCAAAAGTAAACGATCTCAGTGAATTTGTAAACGTGGAAAAAACAGCTCACCTTTATGTAGTTCAACATTTCCATTATAGAGACCGTACGAGCTGCCAAGACGAACACAGTTGTGGTCGACCAATTGGGATGTACACGCCAGACACGCTTAGAAATTCCACAAAATGGTATTGGATGATCGTCGGCTAAAGGTGCTTGAGCTACCTGAAATAATTGGCATTTGAAAAAGTGGCATGCATCGTATACTGGCCGAAGATTTGAAGATGAGAAATCTGTGTGCAAGATGGGTGCCGGGCTTGCTTTCAATAGAGAATAACAGCGTCGTGAATAAAGTCGAATTTTTGCGTCGATTTATGACTATGGATGAGACATAGGTCCACCCCTTCAAACCTGAGACTAAGGAACAGTGAAAGCGGTGGACTGGAATGAAAGAATCGCGTTGAAAAAAGGCAAAGACGGTTCCGTCTGCAGTCAATTTATTGCAGCGTTTAGATGACAAAATTATGGCCGCATTTGGTGAAAACGAAGGTATTGTTTCATCAAGACAATGCTCCAGTTCACGCATCCACTGTAGCGATGGCCAAAAATTAATGAAATGAAGTTCGAATTGCTTCATCACGCCAGATTTAGCTTGTTCGCCAGATTTAGCTCTTCTGGCCTATTTTATATTTCCAAACTTGAATAAATGGGTCAGTGGTTTTGGCAGTCCTTACTATAAACAGGGTATCCAAGCTATTGAATATCGCTGAAAAAGTGTATAGAGCTAAAAGGAGTTTATGTTGAAAACTAAAGAATATTTTTCCCAACTCTTTTGTGTTTTCTTCATTAGGTTGGCTAGTTTTGGGGCCGCCTCGTACTGTGAAAATGTATTCGAATTACCCACAAAATGAAGATTCCTCATTAAGCGTCCTTTTGCGTTAATGCCAAAGTGTGAAAGGTGACGGAAATCCGTTATGTTCTTGCCAAAAAAAAGACACTGAATTTAAGAGCAATAAAAGAAGCAAAATCTCTATGCTTAGGAGCTATGTGGAAGATGGAAGCTTAGAAAACTATTAATAAATCATTTTACTAAACATTATAATTCAATGCAGTTGGCAAATGTCCAAACAACTGCAACTCTAAAGATTAGAGTTACAGGGGAAAAATTAAATTGCTATAAATCTGTCAATTTGTATGGCAGGTACCAAAAGGATTGTGGCAATGTCCTCAATTCTCATTCTCACAAATTACTGAATTCATATCAACTGGCTACTTAATCGGATTTTCTAATTTTACCAAGCACTAGAAGTCAATGCAGTGGACAAAAAACTACGTCATAGCACCCTGTTAAGCAGACATTTATATGGATAGTATTAGGTGACAACACTGCCCAATGGAGTAAAACAAAGATATCTAAGAATATATAGATTAAATCGGTCATTTGTGTGGTAGGTACTAAAAGGGGCAGCGTAATGCTGCCCGTTTTCATTTTCAGAATTAAGTTCATGAAATAAATGATGTGTGGCGAATTTGACTGATTTCTCTATAGCACCTTAAGAGATATAAAGCTAAGAATAACATAAAATTAATAATAAGAATAATATAAAGCTATCTCAGTAATTTGTATAGGAGGTATTAGAATCTTCTAAAATTGTATTGACCATCAGATCGTTATAAATTGGAAAAAAAATTCTACAAGCTACAAATTAAAAGGAAAAATTAAATTTCCGAAAGTATATCAATTTGTATGGGAGGCAATAGACGGGGTTGTACAGAGATTTAACAACTTTTATGAAGATTTAACAGGAATCCGTTTAAAGAGAACTGCACGCAAACAGTTTGATCTGACATATTTAATCTTATTTGGCAAAACAATTTTATTCACTTATTTATTTATTCTACAGTTAAATCTGTCAGACCACTTCTCTCTTCTTTTAACAAACACTCCTACTTTCTTGGCATGGGGTGATGTGGGCCTTGCAGGGACTGGTATCCTTAGGTATACAATTTAGAGTAACAATCTGGCAGCTCATTGTGGAAGGCAGATTAATTTTCGATTTTAATTCCTGAAATCCCCTAAATGTCGTTTGCTTATTTTGATCTTAATTTGCGGAATTTTGTAAATGGTTTTTGCTTCTTCCGACCTTAATTTGGGGGAATCCCCTAAATATTTTGCAAATACAAAAGGTGCCACCTTTTGTTTACTAGTTGGGTACATAAAACAAAATTCAGTTTTGTGCGTAAAATAGAAATCTTATTCAATTTTTTTTTTTATTTTTGCAAAATTTAAAGATAATGGCGCATTAACAGATTTGTCTGAGAGATGTAATCCTGTGAAGTTCATGCCTTTTTAAATCGATCGGCTAGCTGGCTGGCTGACTGGAAGACACTGTAATCATCATAAAGCTTTAAGCAACTTTTTCCGCCTAATATTTTGTGCCGGGTAATCCCATTATAGTGCTTGGTAAAATTGGGAAAACAGAATAACTCTATCTTTTCTACTACATTCCACTCAAATTCCCATAATCCATTTATTCCGAAATTCATATTTTTCGCAAATTCGGTGTAATTTAGAACACAACAGATATTTAGTAAACTTATTTCTGCGAATGAAAATTAAATGGAATTAAAATTGTCACACCCCTTAAGGCACCACGCATATAAATTGGCTGGTTTTGTGAAGGTTATTAATCCATCTATGTATAATTTTTAAGTGGAGCACATCGTAATGTTATAATTTTGCTTCTCTTGTGTTTTAGTTCAGAATACTAATGAAAAAGGTGTGTGGGATGGAAGTTTAAGTAAGTCAAATCAACTGACTGAAATTTCTGTACTGGTTTGGTTGTCATATTTCCATTTTGTCGAAAGAATTCTCGAAGACAACCAATACACTTATAGGAAAAACCTAACATATTTGTATTAAATTCTAGTTCGGTTTGAAATCGTTTAGGGGCAGGGATTGGTTTGTAGCTTTTGTTTGAAACAACATTTTTCATTCGTACAACTATTGTTTATTCAATGGAAGAGTTCTTAAGAAGATGCATTAATAGGAAAAGTGTGATACTTCACAATAGGAAAACCGCCGGATAAGCTATTTTCCAATAAGAAAATTAGCGAAGGTGAAACTTTCAATAGGAAGAAGACCCCTACATCATTGGGAAAAGTGTCGGAGGACACAATGTTCTATATAACACTTCTTTTGGAGAATGTGCTTGAAATTGTGTTTTTTAGATAGTTTACTCGATTTTCTCTCCTTCTCTTGCCGAAAACACAAATCATTGTCAAATAAGCGAATGCATCAAATCCTCTACTTGCTATATCCGATATCTCAATTTTGCCTTTTTCCAGCGAAAATTCGCATTTTTTGGCACTTATCAATAATCATGTCATAATTAAGATGATGTTTGAAGAAGTTAGGATGGCCCCTTCCGGTATCTCTTAACTACTAGCATAAGGAAAACAAGATTAAGGAAAACAAGATATAAATATTGTCAAAATTCTGAAAAATCATAATTGTTCAAAAGTTATATATATCTAGTCCTCGTATGAAAACATTTTTTCTTATTGAACTGATTCCCCTCAATTCTACCACCTGTGCCGCATAGTATAGAGGCCGTTTTACCGACTTATCGCCAGATAAGTGGGCGTGTCAAAAAAAGCCCTCTTCTCCTATGCTATACATTGAATCGAATTCGTTAAAAATAACTTTTTCCATTGGTATGCATTCTCTACCAGCATATGTTGCCTTTACTAATAAAAAAATAAATGATAAAATTTTCGAAAAAAACACTATGAATATGTCCATTATTTCAAAGCTGAATACAGAAAAGAGTAACTGGGAACGGTTATATTCCTCTTACTAGGCTACGAATTAACTGTTTTGGAAGACGCCTTCCTTGTAGAAGTGTCTTGGAAAACGCTTTTCTTATAGGAATGTGTTCTGGAAGATGTATTTATTTCTTTTAGAAAAGTATTCTGGAAGGCGCTTTTCTTTTAGAAAAGTATTCTGGAAGACGCTTTTCGTTTAGAAAAGTATTCTGAAAGACGCTTTTCTTTTAGAAAAGTATTCTGGAAGACGCTTTTCTTATAAAAAAGTACACTGGGTTTTCTCAGAAAAACCCCGCTTTCCTTGGAACACTTTTCTTATAGAAAAGTATCTTGAAGGACGTTTTCCTTGCAGAAAAGTGAAAGAATCTTTTCTTATAGAAAATTGTTTTGGATTTCGCTTTTTTACAGAAGTGTCTTGAAGAACGATTTTTTTACAGGTAGAAGAAGGGTTTTCTGGGACACGCTTTTTCGTAGAAAAGAACACCCTTTTCTTACAGAAACGTTCTGGAAGACGCTTTTCTTACAGAAGCGTTTTGGAAAACGCTTTCATAATAGAAGTGTGTCTTGGGGTATAATTTCCTTTAAAAAAAACATCTTTGAAGACGCTTTTCTTATAGAAAACTGTTCTGCAAGACGCTTTTCTTGTAGAAGTGTCTTGGAGGGAAACCAAACCTATCAGCATGTCATCTCCTAAAGTTCTGTTGAAAATTGACTTCTCAAACAGTTTTCCTGTTGAAATGTCTTCTCCCTATTAAAAGTGCCGTCTCAGACGCTTTTCCCCATTGATGAATTTTTTTCTGCAATGTTGTTACTACCGAGCCTTTTTCTTATTGATGGGTCTTCTGATACACATTCCTACTTACACACAATTTTCCTATAGAGAAAATCCATCAATAAGTCCTTCCTCGTATTCTTCCTTCCCAAATGCTATCCCAGGGATCCTTCCGTATTTGAATAATTTCTTCACTTAATCCTTTTCCATGTAAATTAGCTGCACAGTTACCTGCTAGTTTTATATTTCACACTTTTATTAAAAGAATTCAGTTACTAATATATGTTGGAAGAATGTTTGCGATATATATTGAGAGAATCTCGGTACACATAAAGTCCGGGTACAATCTGCAAAGTTTATGAAGTCTCGAAGTCATGTACTCTCGGTATATTTTGGCAGCATTATCCAAAAACTTTGTGTAATGATACTTTGCCTCCAACAGTTTTCGCGTATCCTGGTCCGCCCCATTTGTTCCCGTCATCTCATACAATTTTACGTCTATTTCTAATATTTTCTCGACAACTGACGTTACATGGGCCTTTATAGAGTTGCACGCTGTGAAGTACTTCAAATGCGGGATCCGATTACGGGCAAAGAAAACAACAATGTCATCATTCGACGTAGAATCAAGTTCATCGACTGCACTGTCCATTTGTGCAAAAAGATCTTTTATAATATCATTCAAATTCCGTAAAAACTCCATGCTATAGTAATTCCAAAGGCTTTTCATTTAATTGCGCAGACGGCTTAATATCCCAAATAATTTACCTTCGAATATCCACCAAACAGACGACTAATCGTTCACAACTAAAGCTGAACAAAGAATGTTTCCAATTGTATATATCGCCAGTTAAAAATTGAATTTGAACTGGAGAAATGTTACCAGATGTTAAGTCTCCTTCTGCAGAGCGGAGTTCCAAGCTGCGGCCAATCTTTTATGGAACGGCGGCACTTATTGTACACCGAAAAAAATTTATGAAGAAAATCCGATGATAGATGATTTTTACTAAATTAATTTATTATAATTACTGGCAACTACTTTGTTGGTTACTATTAAGCTTTATATTGGTGGAATTATGACAAATTTTCTTGATGCCTTTAAATTCCAGGGTAATTTTTTGGAAGTAAGGATGAATATATTATACAATATACGAGGCGGTTCCTCGTTGACTTAACAAAGAAGATACAAAAAAATTGTTCACAAATTTTCTTCAATTTTCGACATAATCTCCTTCCAGCTCTATGCATTTTCCAGCGATGTTCAATAACTTCTATACCCTGTTTTAGAAAGAACTGTCAAACTCCTTAAAATAGCCATTAATCGCAGACTCCACCTCTTACCAAAGATACATTTTTTCAAGTTTGGAAGTAGAAAAAGGGCCGCGGGAACTAAATCAGGCGAATAAGGTGCGTGATCAAGCAATTCGAACTTTAATTAATTAATTTTGATCATCGCAATAGTGGATGTGTGACCAGGAGCATTGTCTTGATGAAACAACACTTTCTTTTTCGCTAAATGCAGCCTTTTTTTAATAATTTCGTATTCTCATCTTCAAATCGTCGGTCAATATACAATGTATAGTACTGTTTGAAATACCTATCATTTCGGTTAGCTCACGTACATCCAGCCAACGATCATCCAATACCATTTTGTGGATATTCTTAACCGTATCTGACGTAGACACCTCAACTGGTCAACCACTACAGTGTTCGTTTTGGCAGTTCGTACGGCCTTGTTTAAACTCTGTTACCCAATATTTTACATTCGTCAACGAAGGAGCAGACTCCTCCAGAGTAGAACCTAGCTCAGCTTTTATATTGGTTGGACTGACAAATGAAAATATTGACTTACATAATGGTGACCAATTTTTTTCATGTTTACAAATTCACTGAGATCGTTTACTAAGCAACGCGGCACCATGAAATTTGAAACGTATGTTTTATAAACTTGCCACTTTTCACAAAAATAATTGTTTTCAAACTATTGGCATTATCTATACGTCAGATCGTCTGATTTTAGATATACATATATATACATATATACATGTATACATATATATATAATAATATAATAATAAAAAGTAGTTCAATAGTTTAACTAAGGTACAGTTTTATTAAAAGATGCCTTAATATCTTATCATTCATGACAGTTTTCTATCTATAAAGTGTCTTCCATGACACAATATGAATACATTTTTAATATGAAAAATATGCATGAAGATACTTCTTGATATGAAAAATATGCACAAGACCCTTTTTCATTTAAAAATTTTTCATGAAAACATTTTTCTATATGGAAAACACTTTTGTACATGAAAAGTGTTTATGAAGACTCTTTTTCTATGTGAAAATTTTGTATGAGGACTATTTTCTAAATATTTTCTTAGAAAACCACATGAATATTGTCTAATTAACTTAAATATAAATGTGCAAATATTCTAAAAATATTTAAATAATTTGTTTTATTTTTTAGGATTTCGCGAAGTTTAAACAGGAAATTAAATGTATAGATATTAGCAGGATGGATGCAGTTAAGAATGACTATTATGTTTATATAAACTATCAGTAGAATGTCAAAACAAGACATACGATTTTTTAGTAAAAATTCAACCGAGTGTCTAAATCGAGTGTTTTCTGCTAGCCAGAAATGTATGCGAGGATCAATAAAATTATTTTGTGACCAATGTAACTAACCGTGGCGCGATTAATAGTACATGCGACTATCGCTCCCGGGTTCAATCCCGCATGCAGTCACCTATCATTGTTTGAGCGATGTGTATGACGAACACTTCGAATAGTAGAGTAATCAACAAGTCTTGCAAATAGTTTTCAAACTGTGATGTTCGGAACGTTTGTAAGCTCACTGAATGTAAGAAACTCTCCCATATCTCATTTACGGGCTGCAGGGGAATTTGTTTTTTTTTTTTACTATTAACAATTATAAGCATAAAATTATATTTGTGTAATGGTTAGTAGTCTACAAAGTTCCTTATGGGAGCCGCATTAGACCAAATTGTTCTCTAAAAGTCCAATAGTTTAAATTAACGCACGCTTTTGATTTAATGTATGGCCTTAGTCCTAATTTCAATTTTTTTTAGTAGTAATATGGGAAATGTTTCAGCATGATACCAAATTACTACAAATCACTACCAAATTATTCTGGGCCAAAAATTAAGCCGCCATCCTGCGGCCAGAAAAGTAATCACCATTAGAATTACGAATTATACAGGCTGACAACATATGATTGATTTCCCTCACTTCCTCGACGTGTTACCCTATGTTCGGCAGCAGATTGAAACGTTTTACAAATATTTTGCTTTTGCTTTTGATTTTTTGTTTTTTTGTTTTCTTTTGTTTAAAAATATTTATTTGATTTTATGCAATATTTTTTGTTTTGCATTTTGTGTGTATGGAAATTTTTCAAGTCACAGAACTTTCGACAGACGTCATGCACCAGCCATCCACTCCATAGCCTGCATACATATTTATGTATATCCTGCCGCGTATCCTCCCATCCAACCAACTGCATCCATCGAAACGAAGTGGAAGAAACGGCGGTGCAACAGATGTTTTATGTATGACTTCATTGCACTCCTTTTGACTTTGACGGAATGCCGTTTACTATATTAAACGGCATCTAAGAATCCAAGTACACCATCGAAAATCAGACAAGAAAAGGATAATTTGGGAGTTTTTGAGAGAAATATTAAAATTTTTCAGAGTATTCCTCACACATTGCCAAGTGCAGAGTTTAGAAGATATTTTATTAAATATTCACAAAAAAAAAAATGATGACTTGAAATGCTGATGTCGTCTTTGAAGAAATTCAGCAAACAAAATATATTTATTCACGAGCAAATACAATGATATTAATATGCATTTTTCGCCAAGTGTCAGCAAAATAAAATGCAATTCAAAGTTTGTTTTAAAACTGATATAATAAAACTTGAATTAGCAGTTTGACTATATGGAGAGAAGGAAACTGATCTAAGTTTTATAAGAGTTTATTAAATTTTAAACATGGGCAATATAGAGGTAAAGGCAAAATTCAAAATCGTTGCTATATTTTAATAATTACATTGTGCAAAATGACACTGTATACCGAATGAGACCAACGAAAAATGAGAGTAGACAATCACTAGATCAAATCCTTAAAGGTTACAGAATTTGGATGCAAAACATTGTCTTCGGTCCTAGATGTTCTTGGGCGACCATTTGCTTGTGGTTTAAATGTTGAACCGGTTTCTTCAAAACGCTTTACCCATATTTTAATTAAATTAGCACTCGGAGCTTCACTAATTTGCCGTAGTCCTGTAGTTAATACCCAGGTTAGGAGTACAATAAAAGCATCTTCATCCTGTTAATACGCCCAATCAAGTCATGGGATTTAAATCTGTTAAGACTCATGACTAATATTTTATTAGTTCCCAATATTGGCGATATATCCGTGTCAATGTGTTTAAGAATTCTGTTTTTGTAAGCTACAGCGTGGAGTCTTACTTCGTCAGTGATTGGTTTTATGTCGAGGTCTCTATGAATGTCCCTGTTTCGAGCACACTGTGCTTTGAAATAGTTTACTTCGAAATCTTTGGATGATATCAATTACACATTTTTGTGCACATCCCCAGATTTGTATGTTCAAAAGGGGCTTAATGTTTGCTTATACAGTATTAGCTTGTTATACATAGAAAAATTGGATTTTCTACCAATTAGCCATTGCCTATTTCTCAAATGTAAAATTATTTAATCAAAGTTTAATTATTTTATGAGAGCAGCCCAAATTCATAAACGATGTTGGGAATTTTACTTGATAGCCATTTGAATTTGAAAATCATTGCAGCACGAACAAAAATGATAATAATTATGAATTTCCGAAACTACTGACTCAATTAACTTAAGTTCTATGAGGAAATTGGAGAAAAGAACTTAAGCTTTGTGAAAAAATTTCTTACGAACGCCCTGTACCAATATAGAAGGGGATATACAGGGTGTCAAACTTTGAGCACTTTGGTTACCAAACATATATTTTGTCAATAAAAGTTCAGGAAATTGTTAATTTAAAAAGCTCGCTTAAAGGAATTGCTAAAATTCGGGGCTGACAATTGTCCTGTATACTACAACGGAGCTTGCATCAGCACTCATGAAGAAATGTAAATGTGATGAAATTAAGATAAATAGGATCCAATACCAAATCAGATGGAATTCCAATTCAATAGATAACACTGGAAAAGTTCAATATTATTATTATTATTTTGACACTCGTGTTGGTTCTATTGAATAATTTCCATGTAATTGTAAGTTATTTGCATCAAAGGAATTATTGTACGATGAAACTTATGTTGTATGAGAAATTTGAGGAGGACTTAAGCTTTGAGAAAACATTTCTTATGAGCATGCTGTACGTACGTACAAAGAGTGTATATGAAGGGTGTCAAATTTTGAGAAGTTTGGTTACGAAACACATATTCTATCAATAAAAGTTCTGGAAATTGAACTCTATGCTACGGCAGAGAAATGAAAATGTGATGAAATTATGATAAATCGGATCCAATAGCAAATCGAATCAAATTCCAATTCACTAGATAACACTTAAAAGTTCAATATTATTATCACTATTTTGGCAATCGTGGTGCTTCTATCAAATAATTTCCATGTAGCAGTGAGCTATTCGCATTAAAGGAATAATTTTATGATGCACAATCTTTGGAAGTAATGAATAAGTGATTACCTAAGAAGCACTTTAATTTTTTAACGGTTATTCTAAAAAATGTCGGTTTGAAAACAATCTTCAATTTCAATTTAAATTTTCAGTGTATTCAAATAACCAAAACCGATGCTGGAAGATCTGGTTTATAGCTTTTCACCTATTTATAAGAATCTTTAAACTCCTATCCCTCCTTCCTTCACAATCAAAAAACTTTGCATACATTTTTGAAATTGTATTTAATCATTATCGCCACTTCTTGCTTAGTACTAAAAAAATACATTAAATACTATGAAAAGAATCTATATTAATCCATAAAGCCCGAGTCAAAATTAATGAAATATCGTTCGTGCCTTAACGCTTCTGCGGTATAATCATTTGAGCCAGAGGCAGAGGTTGCAAACGGATATCAATCAGGTGGTCCGTTTGATAATCTATTGAATCCGAACAAGGCTGACATCCACAGGAGCCTGGAATTTCTAATTCCTTAACGAATTTCGTGCCATCGGCGCAGGTCAATTTCACAGAGATCGATTTGTAGGATTTAATGTTGCAACACTGGCAAATCTTGTCTTGACCGAAGGTAGCTATAAAATATATAGTGGGGGAATGAAATGAAATGATAATGTAAAACTCTTTATAAACAAATTGTTAAAGGACGTCCTACCTTTGTTGTATTTCGAACCGGAATTGCAAGCGCCCATACATTCGGTGAAGCCTTGTATAGGTTGTTCATTCACGCAGAAGCCATGGCCGGGATTCAATACTTTTACCAATTTCAGTGTCTCCGGCTCAGCCAAAGAGACAGGCAAACAATTAGCTAAAAAGTAGTAAATAATTTGAAGAATATATGAAACAGTTCGTAATGCTTAGTTTGCTTACAGAGATCTTCCTTTCGTGGTTCTTCATTGCACTTCATACAACAGCTGCCCTCTTGTTCTACCAATAGATGTTCAGCACAATTGCTGACATCTGGACACTGCTCTCTCATGGAGCTCACAATAAGAGCCTCAGCCTTCTTCTCGCACCTGAACGTGGTGCAATTGTCAGCCGATTTCCACTCCTTATTGGGTTCATACAATATTCCATCTATGACGCACTTTGTCTGTACACATTCACCACAGCATTTGCGCTTATCCTTCCTCACATACTCGAAACCAGGGCCGCATTTTGTATCACATGTTTCTACGGTGGCAACCACTTGTGTGGTGTCATGTGGTCCATAGCTGCACTGTAAAGATTTGCAAGGATCCTTGGGATGTACCCAGGATTCAGACACCTTTTTAATGTATCTCTTGTCGGGTTCATCCTCTACAATGCACATATCGAGGGGTGGGGCGCAGTAATAGGTGGGGCAACAGTCGGTGGGTTCTTGTTTCACAAACACTTCATAGAATTCTTCTACACAGGATTCCGGCTTAGCGGGACATTTGGATTTGTCGCAGACAATTCTCTGGGTTGGACAACAACCTAAATCTTCCTTGACCAGTTTCTCGCCGGGCTTCAGTTCTCTTGGTGGAGTGAGTGGATCACATTCTTCCTTGGGTTTACATTCTGAGGAGGAGAGAACCAAGAAGATGGTATAAAACCCGATTGAGTACTTTAGGGAGTAGTTAATTAGAGACGATTAGTGGGGTTTTAAATTATCTGCTTTTAATTAGGCGAGCTAAATACGCAATGATTTATAATTTGGTCACTGCGATAGTCATTTTTAACATAGTCAGTCTAATGTCTTTCTTCCATGTTCAGAATGACCAAACTAACGCGAAAAATTAGACTAAACCACTTTTGCCTGTTTTTTTTTTGGCGAAAGTCGAACACTGCTTAGTGACAGAATGTATGATCTGGAGCGTCCGCTATCATGCCTTCCTTAGGACCCTGATCTGAAACGTAAATGGACATTTTCCCCCTTTTCTTCCGAAGAAGGAATGAAGGAAGGAATTTTGTGCTATAAAGCTAAGACACACTCCCCTAGAAGAAAGCATGATACTCCTTTCACTTCTTCTAGGAGAATAATGGTTTCTTCTGTCACCCCTCTTAGGAGTATTAACCTTTCTTCTAGAAGTGAAAAGCGAATGTATTTCGCATCTTTATATAAGGGTTGGAGGAGAAGGAGAAAGACCTTCTTAGAATAGTGGTAGACTCTAAATGTATAGAGAATATGTGGGGAATATTTATAACGTAAAAATAATACCCTACATAAGTCGTTCTTGAAGAAGACGCTGTGTCCTGCGGATCCAAATCTTTCTTGTATCTTATGTAGTGAAGATTTTGCAATTTCCGGCACTAGCTTTTGTCCCCGATATATGGACACACGACCACACATACGCAAAAATTTCAAGTACACTACTTTAATTATAGCCAACATTAGTAGAAATGCAACTACGTTTCTTTCGACTACATGTAAGTTTATCATAATCCAAGTATGTTAAATGACTTTATGAAATTCTATCAATTACCAGTTACAGAGCTGTATTGCCAATTTCTTTATTTATTTATTGGGTTTATTCCAAGAGGTACGCATGTACCATCTTGCTTAAATTAAATCGATCGAGGCAACCATCCCACCTACAAAGCTACATCGTCTATCATCCATAAATTTGCCCATAATCTAATATTATAACGAGAAATTCTTAATTCGCCCTTGGTATTCGTTTATCTAGAAGAGTATATACTATCCCGCTTAAATTAAGTTTTCCGGTTAAAATCATCCTTAAACTCCGTGCTATCATCATATATTCAGTCTTCGACGACTCGCGATTTTTTTTGTTATTTTTGTCATATATAAGCTTCAAATTTCAGGTAAGATAGAATTAATCCTGGAAGTTTTTCACTGCATAAGTTAGCCAGTCTGAGGGATGGGTCTACGTTTTCAAGCAATTAGTTAAGGTGGTCCATTTAACATCTTTGCTGATATAATTCTCATAGAGCTAAACTTTAGAGTAGGCCAATCAAATTTGCAATAAAAAATTTTAAAACATTTTTAAGAGTTCCAGGTTTTGCTTCAAAAGTAACTTCTGGTTTGAGTATGTTTCCAAGGTACCTTCATTTCCGAAGGATAAGTCATTTTTGCTCTCTACTTACCACACACATACTGAGGACACCCATCGGGTCCAGTCTTCTGCTTCTTAAATTGTCCTGGGCCACATTCAGGCAACAGTGGTTCCAAACATACTTTAGCTGGCGGCAACTTGGGTTCGGGCACACACAAGTATTTCGCACAACATTCATCTTCGCGTACAATTTTCTTGGGCACTTCCCCTTCGTCACAGACTTTATCGGTCACCGCGCACTTATCTTCCATGCACTGTGTTTTGCCGTTCTTGTCACACAAGCACTCGGTACATTTATCCTTTTGCCATCTCTCGCCAGGTGTACGATCAGGATCTTCACATTTCACACACATCTCTTCACTGATACATTTGCCGTTCTCTAGAACCCTGCCAGGTGGACAGAAGCAGCCCTCATACCGCTCCGAAGGAGCACATAACTCATCGCTGGTCACAGTATTAACAAAACTGTTTGTTTTCATATTTACCGCCTGGAACAGATCAATTTGTTCCAAAGATTCGCAGGTCTTAGAGCAACCGCAGGGATCATATATCATAGTCTTTGGACAATCGAAAGGACATAAATCATCTCTGCGCCAATTTAGACAAATGCCTTGTTTAGCACATTCCTTGGCATAAGCTGACATCGTGTCACAAGCTCCCTTTTGCTCATTGCCCGGTTTGCACATATCCTTCTGACAGGTCATAATATAGGGCATGGGATCCACAATCATGTTACACTTGCCAAAGACAGCATCGTCATACATCTGCATGCAAGGATCCGTTTCTGGGGGCAAAGGCATACATTCCTCCTCCACTTGAATTTCGCTCAAGCACTCATTGGGATCCAGACCCAATTTAGGCTCATCGGCCGTCCATGAGTTGATGATATCCACCAATTCTGTACTAGGCTTGCGATTCTTCTTTTTGCTAGGATTTTCCTTCAGATCATTGTTGGAGTTGCCATCACAATCGCCACAGAGACCCTCCATTTTGCTGCCATACTTAACGCTGGGAACCCCAATGGAGAATAATAAGTCTTCGAAGGCAGCTTTGACTTCGACATGAGCTTCAGTCAAGCTAAGAACAATTTCCTTGCCGGGCACATCACTCAGGTTGATCCAAGTGTCTTTGTAAGGCAATTTCTTGATTTCAATGCCATCAACGAACAATTGCAAAGCCTTTGGTTTGTTGGGCACCCGCTGAATATGGATAACATGGTCACCGTTGATGATATGCAATGACTTGGCACAACTAGAATGTTCAGGAGCAGAAAGTTTACCCAATTTGTGGCAATCATCCATGGTAACATATGTCTGGAGACAAAAATAGAGAAAAAGAAAATGAACAAATGTGTTTGGCAAACCATAAGACTGCAAAGAACTACAAAAAACTTTGTCCTCAGAAAGGCGTTTCATTGTGATTCATATCCTCATATTTTTAAACTACTAAGAATAAGGATTTTCTCTAGTACCTGCTAAGAATGTTATATATCCTGTATCCTGTATTTGAACACATCTTATATGTCATTATTATATGCTTAGAGTAAATAAAATCAGATTAACTTTTCCACTTCTGCTTAGTCCCAGTGGAAAACACAGGCTAGACTATAAGCCAAGCATCTCTCGATCTACTCTAAGCATCATTTATTAGTTAGTTAAGGTTAATAGCAATTTTCAGTCAGTCGGGGGTAGGATTTTTCCGCGCTTCCTAGAATAGGCAAGTGTCACGTAGATGAATGTAAAAAATCTGACAGGATAATGTGGGAAGATACTTTCTAAATAAACTCGTCTGTTCCAAATCACCTTCACATATGTTCCTACATTTTTGTAAGTATAAAAGGGCGGACGATTAGCAAGGAGGAGATGTGTTTTAAACAAAGTTTATGTGCAGTCAGTCGCAACTTCTATGAGAGGAATTGGGAGCAGAATCTTCCTGTACAACGTAGGACGGAAAATTCTTGGGTAGATGGATGAAAAAATTGCCGGATTACCAGAACAACTAAGTCGGTATACGATAACAAATTGCCTTCTGTAGGTATGAACGGGAAGATAAGTTGGCGAGGAGGAGATCTGCTCTAAGCAGCGTTCATGCTAGAAGCAGAGTCTTCCGGGAACAGAAATATATACTGGATAGATGTGAAAAACTGCAAGATATATTAGATCAATCTTGACCAAAAATGACAACAAAAACCCAAAATGTCTTCAGAGTTGAAAATTGGTTATAATACCAACTGGTTAATCAAGCATTGCACGCCCAGAATGAATGAACCCCTGCCAAAGCTGCGATAATGAAGAAGAGAAGGAATCTGACTGTAATACCATAAGGTAGGACCAATAGTGGAATCATCATGCGGGTTGCGGTTGATACCAAAATCACTGGTAGAGACTTTGTGCTCGAATGTTCAGTTGCATTGAAATTGGGTGCTACAGACCCATAGAGTACCAGAGGTGGTAAGATAGGCCTCACCTCCGCCAATTGGGATTCACGTTAAACCCCCGTGGCCTCTGAAGGACCACTTTGATCTTATGGAAGCGACGGACAGAAAAATCGGGTTATAGGAAAAAATCTCCATATTATCGGTTGATTTTTTAAGCCCCAGTGAGTGCACGTGCCCTAAAGCATTATTTAAAGCCCGACTAAAGTGAGCGGCCGCACAGACCAACCATTCAACTAGAATTGAGCATGAATTTTAAATTTAAATTTCAACTTGAAATTGAGCAGTTTGCTAGCTTTCACTTATTGCTATTACTTACTGGCTATAACAGTGAAACGTATACAAAGCAGAAGGGAAGTGGATGAGAGTAGAATTAAAGACAAACTCTAGTTGGAAATCAGATCTTATGGAGGTGACCATGTTTGTATTTTTCCTGTATTTTTTACCGTGAAAATCTTTTTCGGCTGCCTATATTTTCTACTTCTTGCATGATTTATACGACCATTACAAATCGAACATGGCAAGATTGGTCTCTCTTGCTTTTCCTTTTCCACATCATGCAGCATTGACTTCAATTTTCTCTTTTAATACTGACCTGGAATGTGTGTACTCCCGGCAATACAATATCTCTTGACAGCAAATACGTGCAGTTTCCAGTGAAGGCGAAATTGTCACGATCATAGGTGAAATACTGTGTTGAACCAATGGTATTGCAAACACAATCCTTACAATCTGCAATGGGCACACAAGTGTCACCCTTGCGTACACTGCCCTCGGGACAATAACAACCGGCAAAGCAGGCATCTGGTATAACCGGACAATCATCGCTATTCAAAGAATCACAAGAAGGTTCACAACGTCTCTTATAGCAATCGGAGTGCACCAAAGGTGCAGGACAGGCAATTTCTGGAAAGAGACAATACAAACAAAATTGAGTAACATAACGGAAGCACTACCGCATGCAGTGCCTCCCACTCTTCGGTGACTAACAGCTATTGGCACAGAGTCACTTGTGCAACAGCAGTAGTTTGTATGTGCCTGCAGTAGTAGTGGTACCACCAATACTTACCACATTGATGGACAGCTCTCCATGTGTTCAATTGTACATTGGGATTTACGGTTAAACATTTTTTAACAAAATCTTGCAAAAGGTTACATTTACATGCATTCACATCCTCATTGTTGGCCTTAAGGCATTCACAAGTGGTTTCCATGCATTTGCTAACGAATTGTTTATGATTGACCGACTTGCCACATTTTACAAATGTTGGATGTCTAAAGGGCATAATAGAGAACACACAGAAAATGTAAATGGCCATTGGTCTATATGGGTGGGGTGGAAGTTTTAAAACTTCCATACCACCTGCAGCATGAGGTTTTAGTACTAGCTCCAAATTGTCTACTTACTTCACTGTATTACACAATGCCAATGCCTTCTTTTGCAAATTCAAGGGACAAGTTTGGGGATAACATTGATCCTTAGGCGTTTGGTTGTCAAACCAACTGTCACCGAATTTCACAGTATTTGAGATTACAGTGCCATCTGGTGCGCGCTTATCGTTGCTGGCGATGCCATCGTAGTAACCACATAAACCGTCTACGGTTTTGATGAACTTCGAAGAGATGCCAATCTTAATGTAACCAATGTCATCGTACAGCACCCAAAAGCCGCGTTGTGGCGAGACCACCAAGACAGTGTCACCGACCTGTGAAATAATGAAGGAGGCCTTACAAATGGGTGAGTTGATCAACTGTTGGACGGTGTATTCGAAGCCATTGAAATTCAAACGCAACTTAGGCTTAATAACCAGGACAGCCTGACGTTCCATATCCTTGATGGTAATCACTTTGCGGCAAACTTTGCGGGAGTCATCAGTGCAC
This sequence comes from Philornis downsi, assembly GCA_019455685.1. Classification (NCBI taxonomy): domain Eukaryota; kingdom Metazoa; phylum Arthropoda; class Insecta; order Diptera; family Muscidae; genus Philornis; species Philornis downsi. The sequence continues at coordinate 789,182 of JAHXMU010000145.1, read as the reverse complement.
TCAAGACTGACTAAAGGAGGAAACAAAGGTTGAAACAATAGAAAAATAAGAGTTAAGAGTTAATGTAAATAAAATAAAAGTAAGGTAAAAGAAAACGAATTAAGGATAAATGTGTGATCCTTACAAAACCTGATAGATTTTAAATTTAGGAGATGAGGATAAATTGTCCGTATGTCTTAATGAATATTTTCATGCTTCATTTAAAGCGTGAGGCCAAACTTGCTTAAGTCTTAAATGTTGTTTTTACCCGCGAGAGATAATAAAATAAATCAAATTGGCTTTTCATAAATGAGATTAAGATGCTTCTTTTGCAAACCTTAACTTTCAGGAAATTCTCAAAAAAATTAAACAACTAGTGAACCCAACACCTTTAAAACGTAATTCGACAAGTGATAGCCATAACATGGGGGTGGCTTTAATGAAAATTGTGGAGAAATTGAATTGTCGAGGGAAATGTGGACATCGCTTTTTCACATAGTAGATAATTAATCAAGCAATGTCAGATAATATACTTTTTGAAAATAGTACCGCTACTGCCCTATAGGGGGCGTGTAGTTTGGTATGAAAATAGTATGCATAAGATAGGCAATTCCAGCAAGTAATTAATTCGTTGTTTATTGAGCAGATAGTCACACGTCTGTCTTTCATGTCCTCATGTTTAGGATACAATTGTGAGAATGGAATATAATTTGCTAAAGAGGTTTCCATTGTACGATTAATGATGCGGCATAAATTTACTAAAAGAGTATCGGATAGAGCATTATTCCTACGACCAACTCCAGATCGCGTGCCTACTAGGGAAGAGAGATTCACTGAGAGTAACGTTTATCAATAAGACGCTTAAATGTTAAGGTTTACATTTACCTCTCGCGAACCTTTCCTGCTAATAAAATCTAAAAAATTAAGGTGAGGAAAAGCTATATTCAAATTGGTACGGAGCCATATTCACCATATATTATCGTCAATACTCTGTACAATCTTTAATACCCGAAATTAAAGAAAGATGTACTTACTGCAAGAATTAAATATACTCTAGAGTGTGTGGCTCATCGAAGGATACAACATATGATATACGGATGTTATTTCAAGAATGTTCGTACGTGAGTATTTTGGTCCATTCGCACACCGTCGTTGTTCTCTTTTACGTGTGTGAGAACTTTGTAAGGACTATTGTGCGATCTTGCTAATTGACTCCCAAACACATTTCCTTCCTTCTCGTTAATTTGTACTACTACTTACCCGATATAACCCATGACGAGTTAACCAAATCTCTGGCCAATATATGACTGCATGTTTCGTATTTGAACTCAGTGCCATCAAATGTTGTGAATATTTTACCACTGATTTCACAGACATCATCTTTGCTGGGCTTCAGGATACAAGTATAGCGGGCACATTCGCCCGTCTTAGCGGTGGACATATCCAAATCGACTTCATAGTTAGGAGGACATTTGGGTTCAATGCAGGTTCGGGTTTCGTTTCTCTTCACGACGACTTCCTTAGTGGGGACGCAAGTAAATTCTTCGCAATCTTCTTCTTGCATGTAGCCAAAATCTTCACCGCCTGGTTTATCGAGGAATTCATGAGATTCACTGGTAACTTTTGACTTCATAACCTTGTTGCCTTCACGTGCAACTGTGACCGTTTTGATGAAACTGGAGGTAGATGAATATATATATATATATAGGTATAACGATGTATAAAGGCATTGAGTATTACTGAATCATTTGATTAAAATGCCTAATTCTATTCTATGGTCTGGTTAGGTTGATGAAATTAAATTTATAAAAATTCCAAGCCTATGGCATTCAAATGCAGTGTAGTCTGTGAAATAGTGCAAATAATAGACTATAGAGGGTGCAAATCACACTACCAAGATAATCTGTATTAAATAAAGGATGTAGTCGTTACTTTTGTATTTAGCAGACATCTCCACGATCGGCTTTTATTCGCTTACGTGTTTAAGTTAAACTTTTAGGCAACAGTTTAATTTCTTATAAATGCCTCCATTGTTTAATTTGTTCTTTCTCGTTCTTTTTGATAAGTGGTTCCGTTGTGTGATCTCTTATTATTCGCGGAGCGAGATGAAATCTCAACAATGACAGATATAGTGGATAATAAAGGGAACACATCACTAAGAAAAGCTTTGCTGAATTGAAATACAGTCGTGCTTCAATTTGCCGCAAATATAGCGAGGGCGATAGGAATATTTGTCAGATGTTTGTAATTAAATATAACCAAACTTTTTGCAAAGGTATAAATTCCAACAGAAACTATTTCTTTGATTTACAATCTTTTACCTAAATTCTTGTGTTGAAATGTGACCTCAAAAATTTCCCAGTTATTTTGTATGATCTTTCTATTCTTCAGAAAAATTCCACTCTTTACAGTCTAGGCATACTTACGTTGATGTAAACATACTGGACATCTTCCTCTGTTTCTTTTGGGTAATTTTCATTGTCATTTTCGGTGGACACTCCGGGACAGGGCAGGTAATAATTTCAGCTGAAAGTGTATGATAGGGATTACGTTCCTTTAAATTCTGCACACACTCATCATCTCCACTTACTTTCATTCTTTTGGATAATTGGTTTCGTAGTCACCGTAATAATGTGTGTACAAGTGTCATCTTCATCGTCGGCACAATCTCTAACACCGTTACACCACAATACTTCCGGAATGCAGTCACCGCTAGAGGGACAAAGTTTCTGATGTTTGGGACAAGATTCGCATTTACAATAGCAATTTGTACCCACAACGGGTCGTTGGGTCTTGTCCTCGCAAGGGGGGCATTTCTTAGTTTTACAACTGGTATGACCACCCAAGACGCACACACACTCTTCGCACTCCTTATTCTCAAATTTGGAACCAATGGGATAGCTATAAAATAAACATGGATTTGCGTTACTATAAGTCTTACGTATGGGTCGGACATTCCTGCTTACGTTATATAGTTTTCGACACAAGGACACAAATTGCTGGGCACGCATTTGCTGCCATCCCAGAATAAGCCTTCTTTGCATTTGCATTTGCCATCCGTGGCAGAGGTGTCAACAACGCCTTCACATACCAAACATTTACTGGTTGCAGATAATTGCGGCTCGACGGCAACAACTTCGGTCTCGGCTGTAATATAGAAAATTTCAGTGACTTTCCCCAAAAATGCGTTTAATCTTCCCAGACTTACGATAATCATGGAAACAGCCAACTGGTTCTATTCTCATGTTGATATTTTGCTCCCATTTGGCCGGGATTACTTTAATATATTGCGTCAGTATGGGAGTCTTGAAGTAGTTGGCTTGCTCGGTATCCTTATCATGATTGGCAGGGAATATTCTGGGCTGAC
>JAHXMU010000145.1:773210-785826 GCA_019455685.1 Philornis downsi | reverse complement strand
AACCCAGCCATCGGGTCCGCCCTTGGTGATAAATCCGGAAATGTTGCGAGGTGCCAAGAAGTCAAATTCAATATATTGACTTGGTGAATTCACAACCGGTTTCCAACCAACAGGCGAGGACAATTTCAGCAGATCAATAAGTCTTGGTTTCTTTGCCGGACTGGGTAAAAGCCACACACTACTGGCTTTCACTTGATTTGGACTCATTTTTCCATTTTCCACACCCATTGGATCGGGACAAGGCAATTCTTCCTGTGCCAAAGTAGGTGGGTGTTCAGTGGTGACTGTGGTCGTCGGTTTCACCGTGGTAGTTTGCTGGTTACCACAGCCTAAAAGTTCGACACGCATGGCAATAGAGCCTTGCCATTTCAGGGGGATAATGCGCACGCTCTTAGCTTCAATGGGAATTTTGAAGAGGGTCTTAACATGAGTGCGAGAGTCCAAAGGACCATTGAACAGTTGAGGTTTATCGGTCTCATCGACCAAGTAGTGATAGGCTTCACCATCATGGGTGTACATTATCTGAAGATGGATGGAAGTGAGAGAAATAAAGTGAAATTAAACAGGAAACAAATATATTTCCGCGGAAAGGGAGATAGATGTTCTCTTTTCTAACAAGCATAAACTTTCTTTGGTGAATGATACAGGATGACTGATGAACATTGTTACCAAAGTTGTAATTTAAAGATGTTGAACGAATTTATTTTCAGAACTACATTGAAAAGGAATCACTTTCAACTCCTTGCGGTTTCAAGTTGTCAGCCGCCCACCGAAAATTTCGCAATAAGTCGATTTCAGAAAACTTCACTTTTCGTTTAACTTTTCCTTCATTACGCTTACCTTAAACAATACCACAAAGTTGTTATACTCCGGATTACCGGCCGTAATCACGCCATATAAAGGTTCCTGTTCCGGTAATGTTATCTCCAAATATTGCAACTGGTCATTGACCATTGGCGACCAGGCTCCTGATTTGTCTTCTGGTTTATCCAACAAACGTGCTAGTGCAGGTAAATAATTGGGACCCAGAGAAGAACTAGCATTGAAAACAGTATCTGGCAAAGGTTCATCACCTTGAATAACCGGAATCATTCTGAAAACATAAGACTGAACTTTAGCACTGTGTCCTTTCCTCTGATAGAATAACAAAACTCACAATTCCGGATCACATTTCTTAGGCGGCGTTAGGGTGACAGGGAAGAAATGTTGTTCTTCCTCCTCTGTTATGTTACGAATGTAATCGTCCGATGAGACTGACGTGACGGTCGTGGTAAGCACCTCGATCTTATTGGGCAAGCAAGAGTAAGCATTGTCCAGACATTGGCAAACCTCCCATTCACCCACAAAAGGTATATGGGGTTGAATATATTTCTCACTCTTATCCATGCAAGGACATTGTTCGGCCAACACACAAGTGTTCTCATCACGCCAATATTTGCCTTCGGCGGGACAATTGGAACGTTTAGCATCGACACAGCCAGGTTTACAGTGTTCTCCCTCTTTGCATAAACCACGTTTTTTCAAAATCTAAAAAGGAAGGTTTGGCTTTACTTAATCTGGCTTAACAAAACAAAATATGGTAAAGATTTCTTTTGATCATTGTCCAGTGATTTTAAATTATTAATGAATAATTTGTAAATTCTACTTACCATTCCGTAGTAGTGACAAGTATGCTCACATTGATTCGCACATTCTGACCACACCTGATCATCGGCGCACACTTTTACCAAATCTGGTTGCTTCTGTTCCTTGCCACACTCCGGTTTCATCTCCTGCACGGAGGCAATGTGGTCGCATACGTTCATTATGGGATTAAACATCATGCTGTCACCACAAGTTTTCTCCACATAGAACCAACCTCCTTCACTCTTTGGCGAACACTGCAAGAATTTATGACAATCTCCAGGATATTCTTTATACTCTGCAATAACCTTGTCGCAAGTCAGGCCAGTTTGTGGTTTTTCTGTTGGTTTGGGAGTGGTCACCTCTTCAGCATCACACTCGCAGAAGACACGAATTTCATAGTCGTGACACTGGCCTACGCAGGAGAGACCATCCCTCAGATTGCAGAACACATTCTCATCCATAAAGTCGGAGCTTTCATGGGTACCCACTACACGACATTCAATCTTCTTCATGTACTCTTTCTTGCAAGTGCCGTAAATGCTTTCCATGCGATCATAACGAGGCAATTTCTCCTCATCATTGAGGCGTGTCGTTTTGCCGGATGCATCACTGTCATTATCAACCCATCTCGTCCATCCTTTAACACATTTAGGCTGTTCTTGAGACTTCAAGGGTATGGAAGTGGTTCCCTCCACTAGCAGGGTCGTTGGTAATTCTTCAGCGCACTTAACGCCGCTACAAACCTCTTTCTTCTTGGAACAACGGCAGGTTGAACAATCATCTTGATAGGTTACATCACCCTCGTAGTAGGTCTTGCCATCCTTAATAATACAAATGGGTTTACATTCCGATTTGGGCACGCACTCCTTGTAGGTGTCATTCAGATAAATCATGCCCTCATCACAAGGCTTGATATGACAGCCTTCGAGGCAATTTTCATTTTTACACATGTGCTCACCGGTGCTTTGGTCCAAGAAGTTATCACAGGTCTCGACGGGACAAGCAGGGGTGCAGGATTTGTATTCTGAGCAGTGAGGATCGCATTGCATGGCTAGAAAGAGAGAAGAAAATAAATATTTATATTTGAACTGATGAGACTTGTTAATGCTGTAAATTACATGAAGATGAATGAAAATCAAATATTCAGATATTTCAACTGGGCAACATTTTAAAGTGGCTAAAAGTGCGTTGAAAAATATTAATGTTGAAAGTATTGTAAGTCTAAAGACTAAATACCGAACGACAGCTGATCTAGCGTCGATTGCTATGAGCCAAAAATCATTGTAAGCAATTCGAGACCAGTCTGATCGGTAGTGATTATCCTGAGAAGTCACTGCCAGCTATTTGTGGACGGATTTAATTATGATTAATTATAATTTATTTATTATTAATTATGCTGAGAAGTTCGTTCTTTTAATGATGGATGTACCATCTTCAAATCAAGCTAGTATTCTTAAAGACTTTAAACGTTTTTTGCTTCTAGGAAATATTAAGTAGATACTTCTGTGATACAGAAAAAAGGGAAGGCGTCCTTTCTCCGTTATAATATATTTTGACCAGTAAGTAGATTGAGTAAGTATATCAACTTAGTTTTTTGTTCTCTGAATTTATTTTTGGGTTTTTTAGTCTAAGTCTACTAAAGGGGATTACCTAAACCTTCACATCCGATTATTGTCACTGAGACTTTCAGATGTTTGGATATGACTATTTTAGGCAGCCCTCCTAAAGCATATTTTTGTAAGTATAATTGCTGGAAGCTGTGCAATATCTAAATGATTTGGTTCATTTTTTACCTCTAATAGTGTGATATCTATGCTGCTGCAATTGGCAATAGAAGGTTTTTTAAGAATCTTGTAAAATATGTTATATTTGAATGGATTAAATCGCAATTATAGGATTAGAGAGCGGAGTAAAGAATGGGGTCTCAAACTCTTAGTTTAGTTCAGAGATATCACGACATCCGCACCATTTGCCTACATATTATTTGATATTTGATCTCAAAATTTCTTATTTCAGTTAGATTTCCCATAGACTCTGCAAGGGCTGTCATTTGTTAGGCAACGAGCTCATTTATTTTTGGGTAGACGGGTTTATAAGCTCGTTCAAAGTTTCGTGTCAGCGAACCGACAATTTACTCGAAGCTATTGATATTTTTCTGAATAGACTAAGAAATCTGAGATTTTAACCTGCTTTCAGAAGATCCATGATGATTCTAAAGATATACATCGTAATATAATAACAAATTTCTATCCAGGACTGCGTACACTTTCAACAAGATATTGCAGCACTAATAGTATGGTGCCGCGACAACCATCTATTTTTAAATTTTTCTAAGTGTAATATTATGACTTATACTCGTAAGCACTTACCAATTGTGTACAGCTACGTATATGAAAATGATCAAACATTTCCGCGTGTGAGCATCGTAAAAGATCTGGGTATATATTTTGATAGCGCACTGACTTTTAAAGATCATATAAATTACATAGTTTCTAAATCCAATTCACAACTTGGGTTTTTAAAAAGAATTTTAAAGCTATTACTGTTTTATTTGGATCTTTGGTAAGATCTCACTTAGAGTACGTAAGCTTTGTTTGGAGTCCTTTTTATGAAGTAGGTATCAATCGGATTGAGAAAATTCAAAAGCGCTTCACAAGATTTGCCCTTCGAAAGAACTTTTCTTTTGATAACATGCCATCGTACGAAAGTCGTTGCAATATTCTTGGAATTATGGAGCTTTCTAACCGCAGAAAGCTTCTAGGCATCATTTTTATAAAGGATATTATAGATTCAAACATTGATTCGCCCGAATTGCTATCCGTTCTACCCTTTCACATACCAACACGGTCTTTGAGAGAAACTCATATGTTCGCTGTTCCATTCCATCGAACTAATTATGGAAGAAATGAACCAATTACTCGATGTTTGCAAATATATAATTTGGTGGCCAATACTGTCGATATAACTCTCAATAGATTTTCATTTAGACGAGCTGTACTCAGACTTTTAGCCGATACCTCATTTTGAAAATTTTCACTAAATTTGTAATTTATTGTTGTAATCTATTGCAACTGACTACTTAATAAATATGTATAGTTGTATACTTGTAACTATAGTTATGTTATTTTATTCAATTTTTCCTATTTTTGTAATCTGTAAGAGCAATGCTTTGTAACATTGTTTTAGGGAATGAAATTCTCCGTCTATATGCCTCGTACCTTGTAACTCTTTAGAAAAAAAAAAGTTCCTAAAAACAATCAAAGCAATTATCATAACGCAAGATGAGCCCCATTGAATAACTTTATTTATTGTTATGTTCAACCGCCTTTAATATTAATTAATAAAACTCTATAAGATTTACTAAGTTGTCGATTTCACATCCCGCACTAATACCTAGCTCATGTCAACCCTTCTCATAACCCATAATCATGTAATCCTGAATCCTTAACGTCTCAATTAAGAACCTAATCCTTCCTCTCCATAAAAACAATCTCATCTCAAATATTTGCCTTCCCATAATATAACAAAATCAATTTATCCTTTGTCAATTAACACAGCTCTGCTACCCCACAAGAGTCCTTTGCTGTACATCTTGTAAATTGGAGACACACAAAAAAAAACATAAACCCCGGAAATTCAACATTTATAATTCCTCATCCCCATGTTTTCAACTTCTTCCAATGGAAATTAACTTAATGACAAATTTCCTACAGAGAGCAAATCACTCCCAGGCACAGTCACAGGCACTGTTCGTCTATTCCTTACCAAAATCCTGCGGAAATCAGTCAACGATTATGTGCCATACTCATACCAACCCTGTGGTCCTCATCTTCTCGTCCTCCAACCACACCTTTTAGGAAAATCTCTAATAACCACAATAACGATTATAAGATTATACAAATCAACTAATGTTCCATGGATACCCATTGGTAGTAGAAGTCTTTAAGGATCTATTAAGGCTTACAAACGAGGCAGTTACACTCAGAGGGAGGAAGTGTTAGGGAGGAAAAGGAAGAAAGAGAGACGCAAGCGACACTTTAAACATGGAACAATGGTGTGCACAAATATGTGTATACATATCTCACGTATGTAGATGTCGTGTGCTTCACATGTAATACCAATATACGTCTGGCAATCTGACACCCTGATACTCAAGAGGACCCTAGTCGCCGACCCTCACCCCATCTTGTGCTTTTGTGCAAAAGGAAGAACCAGTGTAAGATGTAAAAATTCCCTGCCAGTACAATGGCAATGGTAACATATTGGAAAGTATTCAACAACCTTTAGGATTTTTTAAAAATTCTTCTCGTACACGAAAAGTACAAGTGCATACACCGTGTGCGGAAGTTTTGTTTACGAGGAGCGTTGTTGAAGAGAAAGATTTTGCAATTACAGAAAGTCTTTTCAAATCACAATGTGCTCAATGTACAAGAATTGAGCATTTTTGAGTAGAAAAAGGTGAATTACATTTAACTTTAATGTTTTCCCTGTCTTTGGGACATAAAAATTATCAATTTTTTGTTGGAAAAAAATTTGGAATTTAGGAACTTTTTCGCATTCTCCATAAAGGTCATCCAAACATAAAGTTATGTAAACTGTATTAGGATACCATATTCCTAACACTTTTCTTATCGATTTAATGAACAAAACTGTTTATCTGAAGGTTGCAGCATTTTAATAGGTTTGGATGTAACGTTTTGGTATTCATTAATAACAACAATTAAGAACACACAGCATGCATAATAGAATCTTTCCGTTGAATATATCCCATATCTGTCCATTATTCTGAGCTGTAATTTTTTATGTCCTTATCTCCTTTTACTGCAGATCTTTAAACCTTGTGCCAGACAGCTTATCTTCGACTCTTTGAAACAATTTCGAGTTCTACGCTATTGAGAATAGAGGTTTGTATGCATCGTCTCTTTACAATATGACATGCCATTATAGTCAATGAGTTAATCTCTAAGAAACGTTTTCTTCCCAGATTGTCCTAAAAGACGGTAGAAAAATGTTCACTCCTCAATCTCGCTCCAAGCATCAACTCACTGAGAGGATATTTCCATTGACGTAACAGAAATAAGGTCAGGCCGACTGTATTCATTTATTCGGTATTACCAATATTGAGAGATAATTATTAGAGAGAAATCATGCCAGCTTATCAGGCAAAATTTTTGGCAAAATATTAGGTAGGTTTTCATGGGAATACAGTCTCCGGCTGCACTCTAAGCGCATGAGTAGTGAGAGGAGATTGGTAACTGTACGAGAACTAGAAAGTTGCTAGAGAAACTAACGGTGAAGTTAGTTTGTTTGATATTTCTTTTAGCACGGGACTATCGAGAGAAAACAGTCGACTAAGTCAAGTAGCCGGCAATAATTGTTTAGATTGATTTTCATTTAAACCATTCTTATCTATTCGGTTATTCTACATATATTTCGGTTATTACTGCTTATTCTGGGTGGCCAAATTTGAAAGGAGAATAAGACAGATTTTCATAGGAATTGAGTGTTCAACGATAGTTTAAACATATGATTACTGATAGAAAATTGGAAGTAAGTGGGGAACAGTCAATTTTCTCAATTAGTGGATCTTCTGTACTACATAGTGTGGCAGTCTACTTATATAAATTAGAGACGTTACCATGTAACTAGCCGAGAGAGGTCAAGGATGATTTTTGTGGTACTAAAGTCTTATTATAAAAAGGATCGTTATTTTAGTACTGCCGTCTGGCTAATAATATAAATTAGAGACACTAATTAGAGGCAAAGCGCAATGATAGTACACAATTGTCTGTAGTGCTACTTTAATACTTCACGAAATATGATTTAAATTGATTAAGTGTATTAATCATCATTTTTCAGGACAACGAGTTTTTGGACACAGCGCTCATAATGTATATGAAATTATTGGCCTTTCTTTGAGAACAATAATTGTAGGAGATTTTTCCTAACATTTTTCCTAACGATTGACTACTGAAAAAAAAATAGAGACGATACTAAGTAAGTTTACATGAATGAAATCGGAAATACTAAACGAGGGCGAGACTCTGATTGTTTTATTACTGTCAAAAGGCCAACATTGGCTATAAAGAGAGGCTGATCAGATTTCTCGAATACAAATTCCTCAATATCATTCCTGTTGGAGCAAAGAAATAAGAAATGTTACCTGATTATCAGTTGTTGAGAGAAGACTGGAAGATTCTATAAGGGGGCCGGTGCGATCCATCCTATCCGTCAAATTACATGTTAAAGATTTAAGCTGATTTAAAAATTTTCGAACTGAAAAGAATTTCCGCAGTTAAATCCTTCTGAAGCAAAAAGTAGAAAATGTGCCATGAAGATCATATATTCCTTTGCACGCCTGTTATTTACACAGTTTAACAATAGTTTCGAACACAATATATACAATATGTGACCTTCATGGCACATTTTCTACTTTTTGCTTCAGAAGGATTTAACTGTGGAAATTCTTTTGATTTTGAAATTTTTCAAATCAGCTTAAATCTTTGACAAATAATCTGATGGATAGAATAGATCGCACCGACCCCCCTACAGAATCTTCCAGTCTTCTCTCAACAACTGATAATCAAGTAACATTTCTTATTTCTTTGCGTTTGAAAAGCTTTTACTAGACTTATCGGTTACTCGATTAAATACTTTAAGGTAACTGCCTCTCAAAGAGTGATAGATACCATTCTCATATGCACGATAGTCACGTGGTCTCACCATCGTACTACAGCCTATTACAAACTCATTAATATGAGCCATGATTTCGAGTCTATTGACAAATCCTTCAACAAAAATAGCATCAAATTATAAATGCTGATTGCATCACTCTCGAGAGAAACTATTTTGATGATTAGCAACTTATTGGCCGATGTGTTATGTCATTAGTCATGATAAACTATATTACTTTGCTATTTTGGAAACAGCACTGTATAGTAGGAGTCGGAGTAGGAATTAGAGTCGATTTTTGCAGTGTTGTAAAGTCAGAGTTAGGAGTCTGAGTTTTGGTAGTTGCGTAGTTTTGGAGTCGAAGAAGAAGTCGGTTTCTCTATGATTGTGGTGTCGGAGTTGTAGCTAGAGTATAAAAGTCGTAGTTCCACAGTTTTTACCGGAGTCAAAGTAGGAGCGCAGTAGGAGTTAACATCAACATTCAGCAGTCGTAGTTCAATAACTTTGGCCAGAATCGTAGTACGAGTGGAAACAGTTTTTTTCACGATTTTAACTCTGGTTTAATAAATATTTAAAAATTTTATCAAATTAAACGGAGAACGTATTTTTTCATGCTTTTTTGCTCGTCATGAAGAGTATCTTCTTGTTGTGGTTATGCAACTGCTTTGCCGATTATACAAAGGATTATCTCCGGGTAAATTTTCCTTTACATTTCCAACTATCCCCCGTAATACATACTTTTTTTTGTCTCAACTTCGAATCGAACTGAACAATGAACATATGAAGTGCACGACAAGTATGTGACGATTTTCCATAATGAATAATTGAAAACAATAGTTGAACACACAGCCAACACAACGCCCATCATCCTCAACCAGCCATCATACTGTAGGTGCAGTCAGCGTCAGTGTTAACATCATCATGAGGACAACAAGGACATGATGCTGATGAGGTTAGAGGTAAGCACTGCCAGCAAAGAACACAAGTGTCTGTATGTTGTATATGCTACCTCCTCCCAACTCCCACCATGACAGCGAGCAATGTGCAACATGCTTTTTTTAACTCCCATCTCAAAGCTTAACATTACACAAAAGTACGAGTACTTGAATCACAGTGTTGCAAGGCTGTCACAGGTTAGGGGCATCTATGTGTGTGTCATACATACAAATGTGTTGCTTGGCATGTGTGACATGTGCGAAAGGATATGTTGGCGCATATGTGTATCCGGTTAGCCGTTTAGTGTTTTGTGTGCATTGGTACTTACGACAGAAATGTGGTGTGCGCCATCTAATGTTTATGCCCTTCTGCGAGCAGGCATGGGCATAGGCTGCCACAGCGGTACAAAGACATTCGCAGTCGCCACCTTGATCACAGGCACAGGTATCGAATATGCAACGTTTCAAGTATTTCTCAACTGGCACTTCAGCATGACAATCCTATGCCACCATAAGGGTAGGAAGCAGGAGGCGAGCAAGAGTGTTAGCAGCAACAGGAACAGGAACAGCAATTGCAAGAGCAGTAACAGAGGTGGGCGCGACCATATGAATGAAGAGAATAAAGAATTTTAATTACATTACAATCAAATGCTATAGAACAATGAATGTACAATATTTAGAAGGAATATATAAGAGGTGGTAATTGCCAGAATATTCAATGAAGAAATGAATTTTAAATTGACTACAACAAGGTGGAAGGCGAAAGTTTCATAGCAAAGCAATTGTTTAAATTGTAGGCAAATTAAGCAATCGGAAATTGATATAATTATTAAATTATTTAATTGCAGTAATTATTTAATTAATACAAATATTTAATTGCATAAATTGCAAAATATCAATTTAATATCCATACTTATACAGTAATTCAATTAACAAGTAAATTATTCACATATTTTCTACTTGTTCTCATAAATATAGCCGAATTTCGCAACAAGAAATGTTTATCTAAATTGAAACTGTATAAAGTGTTGATTCAGACTTCGTTAATCGTATCAACAATCTCTTTGACTTTCATTCCGTTTATGAAAATGTTTAACTAATTTTTCATGTTACAAGATTAGCTATATATATTCAAGTCAGAAAGACCTACGAGCAGATGAATGTCTCACAAACCAATTATTTTCTCGGTTAATTAAATGATTCGTTATTCAGAATTGTGTTTCATTTGGAAGAGCTGTTTCAATCACACGTATCGAAATAACGCCTCCTATCGCTCATTAAGTGTATTATTTGGGAAACTATGTGTAGCTAGCCAACAACAACTATGTTGAATGGAAAAAAGTTTTAAACAGCAATTAATTTCTTATAAAAATATCCTTCATTTCTTCATTTTCTCAATTTCCTAGACCTTTTGAAAGTTTAGCAGAATTCACACATATTTGTGTGCTCGTCTATTAATTGTACTATTTTAAAAACTTTCCAAAAAAGATCAACAGTACTTTGCAAAAGTTTCAAGATAATCAAATGGACACTGTAATATCACGTGTCCTACACACAGACTCTCTACCATTCATATACATATATAAATTCAGACTTACCTTAAACATGTTTGATTTGAGTACACCACATTTTAGTTGAGCCCAGGTCTCGCGTTCTGGATGTTCCTTGCACGCATCTATTGGTTGCGTTGGCATGTTGCAATAGGTTTGCACCCTCCACGAATGTCCAAAAGTCAAAGGATTTGTCTCCAAAGCCTGTGAAGGTGACTTCATATCGTCTATGGAGTTATCATTGTAATTGCCACACAAACCGCTAACTTTGTTCTTCCATTCGTTGCCCAGTTTGACGTAAACGCGGGTGCCTTCATCCCATTTAATTTGTAAGTGCAAAGGCAACACTTCGACCACTATGAAAACGCCAGCCTTGTACACATGGAAGGCACCGTGAGATTTGGTATTAACCAAGTCGCGTAGTTCTAGAAAATTGAATACTCATTTAATCTTCGACAATGAAAACCTTACAATAACTTACTATTCATGGCGGATTTGCTTGTATCTTCTAGATATGGTGTGTCTCCCGACAATGTTATAGTGTCTTGTACACTTCCCGTCAAGGATATCTCTACCGATTTCGAACAGGTGACGCCCATTGTGCCACACAAAACATTTTGTATGGTTATGGTGTAACCGTCGCCATTGCTGGCCACACCTTTAGAGAGTACATAATCACATGCTCCCTGGAAATCAAAGTCATGGCTATCAAATGTAGTGAAATGCGAATCACCCCAAACGGAACAAGTAGATTCACAGCCATTCGTTGAGCATTTCCAATTACCCGCTTGACACACACTGAACAACAGCAACGACAGCAACAACAGTATGTAAGCCACGACGTAAATAAGATAAAGTAGCACGTTTTATATTGAATTCTTTGGATTTGGAGCAGCAAAGAATGAAAGTCAACTCACCATGTATTGCAGTCTTCTTTAATTTTTTCGCCGTCATTATAACTTTTTCCACCATGATGACATGAGCATTTTTCGGGCAGAACGCACATTTTCAAGGCAGTGTCGTACACATAACCCTCCATGCACTGGCAGCCAGGGACGCATTCATCCAGATCCTGCACATATTCATGCATATTCTTACAGGTCTTCGGTTCTTTCGCCACACACCTGGAGAATTCGGCAAAAGGACGGGTGGCGCATTCGGCTCTTAATTCTGAGGATGGCGGATATTTCTTATCATCACCCACTTCGGCCTCCTCGCATTCCCACAGGCCGTTTGTGCAGGTGCATAGATCAAGGAATTTGGAACCTGGTCGTACTTCTTTGTAGCCAGGATTAAAGGACATACCATCATAGGTGCAGTGGCATTTGCTCTGTGGTACACACTCATTTTGATCGTTCAGATATTCACCATGAGGGCAACGGCAACCTTCGACACATTCCTTGGCACAGGTATTTTTGGAAGCCAAATCCCCACAAGAGTGAGCGCAATTGTCGCCGCATTCATCGTAAACTTGGCCCAAAGGACATTTGATGGCTGAAAAACATAGCAGAGATCGTAAAACAAAGATCTTAAAAACGAAATATAAAAATAGAAAAATTATTTATACGGGTAAGAGAAGTAGTAGAAATGTAAATGAATGTAAATGTGCTAAAGAATTTACAACTTACAAAGCTACAGCAAAATAGTACTACAGATTTTATCTCAAATATGCAAAAGAAACTTAATGTCCAAAAACAGATAACATGCTAAAATGTAAATAAAAGGCTACTAACATTCATTGTAAATTAATGGTACTATTTCGAATACTTTCCTATAAATGTCAGCAACGCTATTCATATTCAAATACTACATCAGAAACTTTTCTAGAAATAT
>JAHXMU010000145.1:759441-773200 GCA_019455685.1 Philornis downsi | reverse complement strand
AAAAGTATGTTGCATACATGACTATGAGGAGAGGAAAAGAAAGGCACAGCGACTTTTTAAGCTGAATAAGTGGCCGTGGAAAGAACAGGAGAGTGAGGATATATATATATAAAGGTACAGGCATAGAAGTGAAATCCGTAAATCCTACTGTATGATTAGAAGGAAAGCATATGGATTGAGGTTAACATCCTGTAAAGACAGACATGGAAATCTGGACACAGGCAAAATACTAACAGGATAAGAGAACAAATCAAGCCCATTATCTACTTTGGCAAGGCTAATTGTGGAGAAGATCCAAGGAAAATAAATCCACTATAAAGCTGCCTTCAACAATTCGATATGGCAGAAATTGTGTGAAGGCATGGTCAAGTTTAGCATTCCTGCGATGTGTCTTTCTAACATGACAGTGACTAATACTGAATACTGAATGAGGATTTAGACAGAGCAGCAGCATATTGTGCTGCCGGTACCGGTATCTTTAAACATGTAGACATATTGACAGAAAACTATGTGGCGTTACTGCAGTCTTCTCAAGCATTAAAAAGGGATCAGCATAAATGGAACTAGTGGTAAAACTAAATTAATTTTTTCGACGCACGAAGATTCCACCCGTTTTGGACATAGTGTGAATGTTAAAAACTACACTTTGCTATGGTCAATAAATTCATTCATCTTGGCCTCGCTGCGAATAAAACTAATAATGATATCCTGAAGCTTAAGAGATGATTATTGTTTGCACACAAATGATTTTATGAGCTAAGCAAGCCGCTTAATAACAAAGCCCCCCCTCGATACATATAAATCCAACTGAGCTGCAATCCTCAATCCCAGAGATCTTCTTCAAACTGATGCACATTTCTCTATAATAATTAAATATGCAAAAAGACCTCAACTTTAGAAGATGAAACCAATAAAAAGTCTCCTCTATTTAACTATTCTACCTATTCAACATTAATTTCCAAATTCAATAAATAACCACAATCCAAAAGTCACTCTAAACTTACCGCATTCCTTAACGGACAATCTCCAACCGGTCTTAATGCCCTGCCTCATACACTCTGCTCCATAGGCTGACAGCAAAGGACAGAAACATTTCGCAGGTTCATCTTTACAGGCACAGGTATCGTACAGACAATCCTCGTAATATTGTTCATGATCCACAGTCCAGTGGCAATCTTGAAAGATATCATCCATAAGCCAATTACAATACTTCTCAGCATCCGCCTTCTTTTCGGGATTTGCAGTACAGGGATGGGGAGCAATAGGTGTCTGAGCCATAAAATCGCAAGTATCCTTAGTGCGCCACTTGTCCGCGAACGCTTCAGCGGACGTTTCAATATCACCTTCGGGCGTTAGGAAATCATCGTCAGTCCTCGAATTGAAGGTGCCACAGAGACCTGAGGTCTGATTTCTGAATGAGGGCGGGGCATCGATGTACACACGAGAAACACCGTCCCACCACAGCCTAATACCACCAGGGAATTCCACAGTCATGAAGGTGGAACTGGCTCGTCTTATCAACACTTCTCCGGCACCCAATACTTTGGGATATTTGGTCATTTCCTTGCCATTGACATGAGCGACCAGACCTTGTTCCAGTTTAATGCTGGTGGGAACACCATTCCTTTGAACGAATTTTACGGTAACTGATTTTGTGCAAGATGGATTTTCCGGAGCAGCAAAGTTCAAATTTTCCGAGATCACACCAGAGCAGGCGACATTCTCAGCCTCTACTGACATGTTGGCCGTCTTCAACAGATAGTAGGAACACTTGCCCATGAAATCGTAACGTTTGCCATCAAACGTCTGGTAATGAGGGTCTCCTATGGCGCCACAACGAGCACCACACTCCTTCGTGGAGCAAGTCCAATCGCCGTTCTTACAGGTGCAGGTATTACATTTGTTCTTAATGGTCGTCTCCGGTTTAAATTCGCGGCCGCCCTTAGTGCAAGGACACAGCTCTTGCGTTATGCAAGCGTCCTTATACTGTACAGTACCCTCGGGACAGAAACAGCCTTCATTGCATTTGCCCTTAGTAGCTTCAAAATTGTGAGATTCACAAGTGGGTTCGAAGTCAGGACCGCAGGGCAGGTAAACGCGTCCGAAACCGCAGCTTATGGCTGGAAGGAAAGTAGAATGAGATTCATAACTAAGAAAATAAAGGCAGAAATTGTTTGGCGATTTAAAATTTAATACATTACAATGTGTATAATTTAGCAATCCTCCGATTTCAATACTCACGACATATTTCTAAATTTCTCCAACCATGTTCCAATTTGATACCCTTGAAGGCACACTCCTTCGACAACACGGACAAGGCGTCACAATTACAAGTCTCTGGATGTTGCTGATTGCCACAATTGCAATAATCATCAACGCAAGTCTTGATCAAAGCTTCGAAATTAAACGTTTTGATGCAATCATCCAATTTCTCATTGGCCAACAAACGTTCGCACACCTCAATGGCCTTTCCCCTTTTGATAGGATCACAGGTCTTGGAATCATATTCAATCTCAGCACTATTTTCCATAGCACACAAATCGGAATTATCTTCGACCCGCCATGAGTCGGTAAAGGACTTAACCGTTTCCACTACTTTGTTGTTTTTAGTCATTAGGTCGTTCTTGTAATCACCATCCAAAGAACCGCACAGGCCACCTACGCGGTCCCATAAGGCAGGACTGGCATGGACGCCAACATACTGATGTTTGTCCCAATCGAGTTTCAAGCCAATCGATTCCAATTCGATTTGCAAATGCTGAGCCACAGGAACGATTTTCATACCCATAATTTGGACGGGAATGGGGAAATGTTTGGTGGGTGTATAGAAACGGACAGTGCCATCTGTAGGGGGGAAAATGCATTAGAAAATGGGAGAATATGGAAAACTTGACCAAGGTCTATGTCTACGTTTTTTAACCTACTTTGATTCTCAAATGTATACAAAATAGATTGCCAATATATTTTGAGAGTATGAGGACACCCATAACCAGAACCATAAGGACATCCTTTCAATGTGACATCAAAGGTGGCATCTTGTTTGTCATTGATCAATGTGTGGGAGCAGGAGAGTGGAGCTCTGTAGAAAATCAAAAATAGAATAAATTTCTTGCGATTATTATACTTTTTTCCACGTTAACTTACTTAAGTACTAAACCATCAAAAGTTTTGATGTTGATGCCTCCCCAGATGGTACAGAAAGCTGCTTTCGGTGTACGATCCATAATAACGTTGGTATTGCCGCTAACATAGAGAGAATAACTGGCGGGTGAAATAACCGCTTCTTCAGAGGACCACCATTCCTAAAAGATGATGGGGACACAAATAAAAGTGTAATGAAAACATAGAAACAAATTAGAGAATATAGCTGTCATTATATTTAACACAGAAGGTTGAATTATTTCTCATAAATTTAAACCATTTTTAACAATAAAATAATTCAAATTTTAAATTTTGCAGTAAACTCGATTGATATCAGTATCGTTAAAGGCCGCTTTTAGCTATTGTAGGCAAATTACATTGATTTTATTTATGGCAGACTACGAAAAGGGATTGCAATCTTTACAAGTGTGGAGAGGGAATCTAAGAAATCACCGGATTTATAGCAGGTGACATAAATAACCGTGGTTTCTTTTACGTTGATTTTCGATGCAACATTCACACGCCTCTGATTTATTATAGACAAAAGATCACCGTTTTCTCGTTCTTAGAAACCATCATTTTAAGGATAGAACTTGAATATTTACCAAAGAGAAGCTTAAAGAAGCTTATAAGGACTTTTTTGGCCAAAGGGTCTGTGCCGTTAATATGTCTGTGTGTTGGATAAAGGTTCTTGCAATATTGACGTTAATATCATTAAAACTTGGAAGAGAATTGCTAATATACCTGGAATAGTTTGTAGACTACGCTAGGTACATATTTATACCTTCTTTGGAGAGCAACGCTCTTTATTAACAGTTAAATGCCTTAAAGAAACATTTCAAATGTACTTTTTTACCCATAATTTTATGACCTTCAAAAAATCACTTTGGCCTGGTGCAAAGTGTCATTGGTGCCATCTACGAGTATGTATGATGCGAAATGATACTGCAGCCTTCAACTGCGTACAAAATTCATTCTCCAAATTAAACAGCACCGCAAGAGGCATCGTATTTGAGCTAAGCTAAGGCAAGATTGTCTTCAATACATTTAACGCACTAAGGACGCCTACAAAGTGAAACATTTCCTCATTCAGAGGTAGTTCTTTTTAGAAGAGAATATGATTCTCTATCAGAGAGTAAAACATTATTCAGAACCGAACAGAAAAGTAATTTTTTCGAGCGAAGAGTAGATACAACCTTGATTTTTCTTTTGTAAAAAAAGCAAGCACTAATAGTATGACTGTGTGTTGCATAGAAGCTTTTGACCCGTTGACGTAATTAGTCTTAATCAAATTTTTTGTTGGATATTTATATACCGGGAATAGTTTGTAAATAGGAAAATAGTCAATTCTTTCAATTCGCTGAATGATTAAAAAAAATTTTATGAAATCTCTGTGATCTTGTGGGATCGCTGGCCATTATATCTCTAGCTTATATAGCTTTTTACTTCAAGAATTTCCAAATAAGGATGTTAGATATAGTCCAGGAACCCACGTCCAGAAGTCCAGTAACTTACATCGACATGACATTAGTAAGATAAGTATTTGAGAGGTCAAAACTATTGGACACCAATGTGAATTCTCTCTTTAGAAAATTCAATATTTTCTGGAGACTGAAAATGTTAATTTCTGTTTATATTATAATTCATGTAACAGATAACGATATCAGTGACATGATTAAATTCATCAAAAGCTTGATTGTGATCAGTAAACTCTACATATAAAAATTACAAATTCGGCAGAAATTTCAAACGCATAATTTGCAGGAATAATAAGCTATGGCTTTTCATTGATATCATTAACCTTATGCTGGAAAATATTACTGCAGTCTGCTCAAGTATTCACTACAAAGACCATAAGCCATTAAATGTAATACAATTGAGCCAAAATTCCTGTGTACTTTAAGATGGTGCATCCAAAATTAAGCTTAGTTACAACCAATTTCAATTTATCATTTTTTATACTCACACTTTTTTGGTCATATTCCTTGTATCTGGCCAACAGGGCCAATATTTTGTCATGCTCTGTCATATACTGATAGCCATATAAAGTTCCGCCTCCGCCCAACATACTGGCCGTTTTAGTATAATGTGATAATTGAGAACTCTTATGGATGGTGGAACCGGCAGCTGAAATGAGAAATCATCAATGGGAGAAATTACATTGGCGTCCAACCGTTTTGACCTCTCAAATACTTACGATAGATGCACTTAGGCAAAGGTGAAGGATAGAATTGACCTTCGGCATATTTGCAAGTGTATTTAATGTCCAGCCTGCCCTCTACTTTAATGCCTTCGGGGCATTTAAAGTTACAGCTGGCTTCCGCCTGTTGATAGCTGCAGCTATAGTCGCCATTGAAATTCGTTCGAGTAACATTGCAGGCATCAATGCTGTACTGGCAACGGTCTCCGCGGTACTTTTTAGGACATTCACAGAGACCAGGGGTGATGCATTTACCGCCATTGGCACAGTCGGGTGTGCAAATAGCTATGGAGGAAACAAAAGATGAGAAATATAGTTGTAAAGGGATCATACACTGGTAATAAGCTAAGGCAAGGTAGGTGGCGGCAGCCGGAACCCATGAACCCATGACCATATGATCAGGTCTAACCATCGTGCCGTGATCAATTGATAAGCTAATACTTACGTATACATTCAGGAGGATTGGGCTGACCAGTTTTCTTGTCTATATATTGACCATTTTCGCATGTTAAGGTGGTAATAGTGGCGCCATCGGGGAATTGGAAACGCGGCAGGCAAGTGACGGTGCAATAGCTACGCAATATATAAGAAATGATCTGCTATAAGTTTTCGATTCCTTTAGAATTGCCGTTTTTACTTACTCGTTGGGCAAACATTCCATGCGCGCATTCTTCAGTTTAGGTTTCTGTGAGCATATTTCTCTCTTGTGTTCACAATAGGGTCCTCTGAATGTATCGGGGCACTTGCACATTCCCGGTTCCACACAAATGCCATTGTTTTGGCATGGAGGATTACAGGTCGCTTGGCAAGGTGGTACTGTCACATATTCCGAATCACGTATAATCCAGCTACCTCCAATGCAGTTCAACTTTAAACTGGTCTTGCCATCGGGGAACTTAAACAAGGGAGCACAAGAAACTTCACAGGCCCCGTCGCGGCATTTGAAGTCGACATTGGCTGGCAAAGTGTAAACCGGGCAACTGCCTAAAGCGGGTAAGATTCTTTGCTGGGCATTGAGCAGAAAATTGGAGGTTTTTTGAGCCACCGTTTGTCTGGAAATGATGTGGATCGTTATCAGATAAACATGTTGATATACGAATATTTTAAAATAAGAAAAGAAATCCCAATAGTTTAAGCCAATCATTATTAAAAGGGGTGGATATTTTAGGTTATAGAAAGATTTTGGAATTTTGCATTTTTAGTGGGAATGGAACTTTGCAAAATTACCCTTGTGGATACATATTGTGATTGTGCACCGGATGTCTATAAGCGCTATAGCGACTTGGACTGTTCCCACGGCTGGAGCTGTATGGGTGGCTGGTAATCAAGGGAATTAATATGATCATCTCATAAATACATTCATGAATATTAGGATGATCAAAAGAACTGGATTATGTTGAATACCACTGATCTAATATTTTATATAAACCCATTCAATTAAACCTCTGAGGCGCTTATAGATTGACATACACATTCATTTTATTTGATCAAACCTAATGACAAACCAATGCTGCTTCTGCATTTTTGTTTTTTTGTGTTATATCAAAACAGATAACAAAAATGTCAGACATAGATATTTTGCCATCGTTTACGATTTCAAGATTTCAATCTAAACAAAAAACCACTTAAAAGAAGACCGGAAATAGACAAACGCAATATCTGTGTAGGCAAATCATTATGCGTCTCTCATAGAAACTCTCTCTCTCTCCTATTGGCAAAAAGCTAGAACAATCGAATGTCACAATATACTCTTAAGGCGATTTTTCACCAATAAAATCATCAGACAGGAATAGCTAATAATCACAGCTTCCCATGCAAACACTCGGCAAATCACTACTAATGCGTATGGCCTGGCATTGTCCTGATAGAAAGCAATTTCTTTCGGCTTCTAGGCGATGGTCCAATTGTTGGCAGTACAGGTCCGAATTAAGATTTGGCTCTAGGAGAGTAACTCCAAATAGATGATTCTGGGCCAATCTCATCAAACACACAGCAAAACCTTCCTTGCCGTAAGTCCTGGCTTGGCCATTTTTCGCGCCGACTCACCATCATTCGACCATGGCCACTTTCTTTTAACATTCTCAAAAGTGTCTTACTTTTGATCACCAGTCACAATCCGCTACGGAAATGAATCAATTTCGTTTCAATTCAGCAATGATTCGAAAATGAAAATTCGATCGATGATGTTTGGTTTGCATTCCTTCCTGTTGCACCCACACATTGAGTTTCTTTTTATGGCCAGCCTTATTCAAATGGTTCTAAACTGTTTTTGTGGTATGTACACATATAACTCCTGAACAATCGAAGCAGAGCTTATACGACAGTCGAATTTGATGGTTTCCATTATTTTATCGACATTTCCGACATTGGAAGGTCACTTCCAGTGGAGCATATCTGACATCAAAATTACTAGAAAATAATCTATAAAAGAAAAATGACGCATAATGTACAGTATCTGGATCACAAAAATTATTCACATTTTTAGTTGCCTGGCTGACATTATCGCCATTGTTCTAGAAAGACTGTAAGATGCAGACGTCTTCTCTTCGGTGGCCATTTTTGACCTTTCTAGTGTCATCTAACGTAACCCGATCACTTTTGTGCAAAACGAGATATAGATTACTAAAGCTCTTTGTTAGAAAACTAATGGATTTATTTTAGTTATGTCTTATATATTCGCATATCTTTGCAATATGTTACTGCAGTCTGCCCTAAACTTGAGCTAACGTAACTCGATCACTTTTATGCAAAGCGACATATTACTAAAGCCCTCTGTTGGAAAAATGATGGATTTATTTTTATTATACCTTATATATGTTCGCATATGTTACTGCAGTCTGCCCTAAATTTGAGCTTGATGGTTTTAAATTTAAACAATAGCTGTCAAAGGATCTGTAGACCTAACTGATAAGGACTTTATTCAACTGATCAAGAGAGTACGAAATCACACACTCTTTGTGATGAAAACTACGTTAAGAACATCCTTAAGAAATGGGACTTTAGAAAATGTCTCCGAAAATGCAAGACTTCAAATTTCTTTATCTTGAATATCTTTATATACAAAGAAATTTGCAGAGTTACTTCAGCCTTACAGAGTCCTAACTGAAATATATGACGTTTAGCAAAACTATTTCATTTTAAACGATGTCTCTGGCATGAAGAGATTATATAAAGTCTACTATCTGGCAAATAAACCTGGAAAACCTGATAAAGATTTCAAAAAGTTTTTAACTTACTAAAGAGGCTCTTGCACAGCCTCAGTCTTTTGGACGATCTATTCAATCATAAAAAAATGCGAGACGTTACTTCAGTCGCCTCATGTATTGGAAATGAATAAAAACAAATTTCTTGCATATAGTAGAGAAGATATGATAAAATTTATCACATTTAGCGGGCTTACAGCTATTCTGCTTTTAGAGTTGCTAAAGAGAATCTACTGTTTGATGACAATTCCGAATACCAGTTTGAGAAGTTTTTGCTGTACTTGGTAATTGCTAGATTACTCGAAATGTTCGTCAGCACATTGAAATGACTGCTTAACGAAATATAGGTAGCTGCAGCTGTTCTCAAACCCACAATCATATAAAAGATAGCCGCTTGCTCTAACTGTAGCGTTGTAATGAGTCAATGGATGAATATGAATAGGTTTTGCTAAGAACATGACTAAAATCGACTGTAACTCAAAGAGTGTCCTTAATGGAAATATAAAATACCAGTTTAATACTGTGCAAAACCTCTGGTCAAGCAGCTGTCAAATTGTACGACATATACTTTGATAAAATTCTGATTTCTACAGTATTTTTGATATTAAGAACAATTATAAAGAGAAGGGTTAGCCTTTATGCGCTGTATATTCCACATCACACAGCTTAGTAGAAAACTATGCTTTTCAACATACTTAATATAAGCTTGTCAACATAATTGAAATTGACAAAATATTGGCTTATATGGCACCGGAATATGTAAACGTAAACAAGTAGAGAAATATGATTCAAACTTTTTTATGTAACGAAAACATTATATCAATTAAACTGATTCATGTGCCACCTATCGTATACCAATTGTACTGTTCTGGAAACTGATCTAGATTTATAAGTAATGACCGGCCAGAAAATATATATATAAAGTTTAAGGTATATAAAGATACAAATTTATTCTGACTAAAGGTTTCAACCAAACAATATGAATTCTGTTTATATTTGGGGAAATGTATACATATATATATACGCATACCAACTTTTTTTGATCACCCTAACATTTCTGATTATGTTTAAGTTAGGGAAAGAGATTCTTAACAACTAAACACACTTACGTTTTAAAGCTGTAACTGCCGCCCGGTGATGAACCATAGCTGTTTCTGTAATTGGCATTACCATAGCCGGTGTTGCCATAACCGGTATTGCCATAACCGGTATTGCCGTATCCGGTATTATCACTTAGGCCTAAGTTTAAATTAGCATTACCACCGTAACTGTAACCTGTGCCCGGTAAACCATACGAGACACTGTAACTCGATCCAGATGTCTTCAATCCATAGCCGCTGAGAAAATTTTATATTTTTGATATTAGATCGTATTAAAAGAAAGGCTCAGCAAATAGCTGAATTACCTCTTGGAAGGTACTGGTTGAGGTTGAACTGCTGGTGATTTTTCTTTCTTGAAGAAATCGAAAACGCCACGTTCATCACGCTGTTTATCGTCGGCTTCTTGTAAGACGCCCAAAGGGCTGAAATAGATCAAAGAAAATATGCAAAGATAAAAAGTAGAAACAAATATGATAAAATCGACTTAAAAGAAGACTAACAATCAAACAATGTCAAATATAACTCATGAGAGTTTGGGTAGAGATTGCATGCAAAACTGAACTGCATGTACTTGCGTCGAATTCGGTAGTCCGCACTTGAGTAGCATTTGCTATACAATTCCCAGCCCATATTTTTGTCGATATTTCTCACCAAAGAATGTGCAAAGATCATGTCAAACTTTGAATCTGTAATACCGTTCTCAACATGCGTGCAAACTAAACATTATCATGGTTTTTTTCCTAAATGTTTGCATTTGACTTTCTAAATTTTCAAAAAAAAAAAAATCGACAAATAAAAAATTGCCCAATTGTAAATCTATTTTTAACACTCAAAATTAGCAACCAATCTTGAAAATAACATAATTTTTGCGTCTGACGCTGCTACATAAATAAATATATCTATAGCTTGGCAATGGAATGTAGACTCGCAGAAATAGCTTCCATATCTCAAATCTTTGAGAGATTTGTTTGATATATACATGTTAGTAAATCTCTAATTTTTAATACCAATTTTGTAAAAGATTTCGATAACATTTATTATAATTTGGCATAAAGCTCCACCTGGATATAAAAATTGGATTCTTCGTTCCCGAATCATGCACAGTTTTAAATTTTGATGATTTTTTTATTAGGCGGTTTCATTTAATGTGACCGACAGCGGCACGATGATTAGTACGCGCAACTATCGGTCGCATGATCGCGGTTTCAACTCTGTGTACAGTCGTCTGTCATTATGTGAGCGGCGGTCACCTCGATGTGTCTGACGAACACTTTGAGTAGTCGAGTAATCGACAAACTGTTACATTCGGAATCGGCATTAAATTGTAGTTTCCGTTGAGTGAGTCTAAACATAGGATGCTTCTAATTTCGCTGAATGTGAGA
This sequence comes from Philornis downsi, assembly GCA_019455685.1. NCBI lineage: Eukaryota > Metazoa > Arthropoda > Insecta > Diptera > Muscidae > Philornis > Philornis downsi. The sequence continues at coordinate 762,174 of JAHXMU010000145.1, read as the reverse complement.
ATGCCTCCCATGTCTGATAGATGAGATGCAAGGGAATTTCATTTCTTTGATTTCTATTAATATTTTTCACCAATATATCAAAGTACCTCTTAGGAACTCGAAATATATTATTTGCGATTGGGCATTCCGTTATTGAGTTTTGCGTTTTAGTAATATTTAATTTTTTAATTAAATAATTCACAATTGTAATTAAATTTTTCATTAAAATTAATTTTAGAGCGTTTTTGCTTAATTTTTTTAAGCTTATGCTTAAGACATCATATGGTTAATACCTTCTTCGGAGATGAAAATGTATGCCATTTTGACGACTGAAGACTTCGTTTCCTAGCTATAGAGAGATTTATTTGTAAGGAAAAATTCAAAAATACTTAGGCTTCAGCCCTGGTATGGCCAAGTTTTCTTCCGGTAGATAAATGTTGCCCACATTTAACAACACTCTAGTTTTGGTGACATGGACGTTGTATTGAATTATACAGTGTAAGCAAATTATAAAATGTAATAAATTTATATATTTTTAATAAACAAAATTTATACAATTTATAAAATCTTTAAAATTTACTAAATATATTTACAAAATCTGAAAATTGCTTAAATGTATAAAAATGTTAAAAAAAACCATGAACTTGTTTTAATGTCGTGATTTTGAATTCATGATATGAGGCTCACATTGTCTCAGTACGAAAAATATCGCCAACAATGTCGATAAAGCGCCAGTTAATTTAAGAATAATTCAAAAATTTGACTACAATCCGACATCTACATATATTTCTGGCAATACAAGTATGGACCGAAAGGGAGAAAATATTGTTTAATATGGATTTCTTTGTTTATATTCTTTAACTAGTGATGGCATTTTAAAACTGTATATTAAATGTCAGAATTGCACAGAGACCAAAATGTCGATCGGATTGAAATTCATATACTTGTGATCATTCATTCATTCGTAATATACTGACTTTGTTTGTTCTCCTAACGAATTAAACACTCTGATACGATTTTGGTATTCTTCAATACTCTCGTTTATAATAAGAGTGATCTCTTACAAATTTAATATATATAAGTTGGGGACGGTTCATTCTCATATCTATCAATTGTCAATTAATATTAAAATTGTTAAACAAAAACTGAAACAGATCCATTAATCTGAGTTATCCTTGTATGCGCAAGTTTTTTTTTTTTACTGAACGTATTTTGACCTGTGATACTTGCCGTCTATAAAGTCGTAAGCTATGTACCGACTCATCATTTGTAGGTTTTATACAGACGATAAAATAACATGTTTCCTTATTCAAAGATTTCTTGATCGTATAAAGCCAAATTGTAAAGAAAAATAGTTGAAAATAGTGTATCATAAACAACAAAAAACTAAAATTTGAGTATTTTCAGTAACTACGCCTTTTTGGCGATGATGTGATGTGAGTTCCCAAAATATTACTATCAATTATCGCAAAGAGAGTGATAAATTTAATATATTTTTTATCCTTTGTTGGAGGATATAAAGGTATGTTTTTCGCCCTTTCCAGAACAAATCTGAAAAAAAATTAATTTCCCATTGAAAAGCACTGTATTGAACATATCAAAAATTCTGTGAATAATATTCAAACCAAACGGCACACCACCGTAGATTAGTTTTTACCAAATAATCGAATATGTCTCTCAAAAACTACAACAGATATGGGAAAATTAATAGCATCAATTTAAAATAACTTTCCTGAAATCCCATATCCTGCTATTTTTAACAAAAAATTTCACAGAAAAATTTCACAGAAAAATTTTACAAAAAATTTCACAGAAAAATTTCACAAAAAATTTCACAGAATGTAGCGGCATTTTTGAAAAAGCATTTGTCCCCAAGGGGGATCGAATCAATGCATCTCTACCGGACACATTTCGTTATTGGTTAGATTAGTCTGCAGCGATCCTCTACAACCGGGTGTTTCTTTAAATATTTGATTAAAAAAACTCGTTTGGAGTTAGGATTCATTTCTCTTCGACCCATGGTAAAAATTTATATCGATAATTATTGAAAAATCTCAATGGAATAGAATTTGGTTGTATAATAAAAATGAGAATTTAAAAGCGTAATATTGTCCCAGGATATTTCCTTATGTATAAGGATGTATTTTCGACTTCAAATAAACGTTTTTTTTTGTTGAAATATTTGATTGAAAATGAATAGAATTTCAGGATATTTCCTCATGCATAAGGATGTATTTTCGACTTCAAATAAACAGTTTTTTTTTTTTGTTTAAATATTTAATTGAAAAAGCTCGTATGGTGTTGGGATTCATTTCTCTTCAACTCACTGTAAGAATTCATATCGATAATTAATGAAAAATCACAATGGAATGGAATGTAGTTGTATAATAGAAATGAGAACTTAAAAGCGTAATACTGTCAAAAATTTCAGGATATTTTTTCATGTACGAGACTAAAAACAAATAATAAAAATGTCACAAATCTTCTTCTGTTTAGAAAATTGCTAAAAACTTTTTATTTTGTGAAATTCAAATGGGAGTGGACAAATAGAATTTGAAAATGTTTATAAATAAAAAAAATGTATATATTGAACATTTCATTCATTAATTCATTTCACTCATTTCATTCATTTTATTTCATTTCATTTCGTTTCGTTTCGTTTCGTTTCGTTTCATTTCATTCATTTCATTAATTTCATTAATTTCATTTCATTTCATTCATTTCATTCATTTCATTCATTTCATTCATTTCATT
>JAHXMU010000145.1:736130-759431 GCA_019455685.1 Philornis downsi | reverse complement strand
ATTTCATTTCATTTCATTTCATTTCATTTCATTTCATTTCATTTCATTTCATTTCATTTCATTTCATTTCATTTCAATTCATTTCATTTCATTTCATTTCATTTCATTCATTTCATTTCATTTCATTTCATTTCAGTGATTTCATTCATTTCATTATTTAATTCATTTCATTTATTTAATTCATTTCACTCATTTCATTTATTTCATTTTTTAACTCATTTCATTTTATTCATATTATTTATTTTATTCATTTCATTCATTACATTTATTTCATTCATTTCATATCAAGATTGCACTGAAATCCTGATACGTTTCCTTTGTCGGAAGTAGAAGTTAGAATATTGATCTTTAATTTGTAATCCTTATAATAAATTTCGCGGAAATATATTAAAAAGAATTCAAAAGTTATTCGACAAATTTGTTTTAAAACAAATAAATTGGGCTACGAACGGATTTGCATATGTAAGCAAACGAAAACTCATTGGTCTACCTACAATCGTTGAAGGATTATTGGTCTTATATATCAATCATTTTTACAGTCAATATAAAAAAAAGAAAATAAATTGCACAGAATCCTACTTGTGGTTGGCGCTCGAAAGTTATTTTATAAAAATTTCCTCCAAACAAATTATGAATGGTAAATACACAAATTACAGGATGTTTAAAACTTTGTAATATTTTTTCTCTACTCCTGAGTTTCCATTTAGATCAAATTATTTTAAACTAGATTTACACGCGATTTTCAATATTACTAAAAATATTTAATGTACTCGTATTATAGTAGTCTGTAAGGTGTATTATATATAAGCAGACTGAGTAAATGAATAAATACATAAATTAATTAGTAAATTATAATATTTTGAATTAAAAATTCGTTGACATAAACTAAAATTTATAAAGAAGAAGTTTCCGGAGCATTTTTTTGTATTTAAGTAGGCTATAAATATATCCCTTTGAAGGTCTAGAAATATTTCGGGCTGTATTCATAGATATTTATTGGAAATTTATAAACCATATTTTTCATTGTAAAAATTCAATAAATTATTGTGAATGGATTAAAATTAATTAATTATTTTGAATTACAAATTCTCTAACATAAACTTACTTTTATAAAGAAGAAGTTTTCGGAGCATATTTACGTTTTCTTCAGATCTAAACGTATATATTTAAGCAGGTTATAAATATTTCCATTTAAAAGTCTTAAATTATTTAGGTCTGTCTTCCAAGATATTTATGGAAAATTAGTAAAAACGCCTTCCAAACTTTAATAGATTATTATGAAGGGATTTTAATTAACTAATTATTTTAAATTGCAAATTCTCTAACATAAATTTAAATTTATGAAGAAGTAGTTTCCGGAGCATATTTACGTTTTCTTAAAATTTAAACGGATATATTTAATTAGGTTATAAGCAGACCCTTTTGAAAATCTTAAATTATTTAGGACTGTATTGATAGAAGTTTATTGGATATCTGTAAATCAAATTTTCATTGAGAAAATATCCTTCAAACTTTCGATGAATTCTTATTATTGAATTTCACTGAATTGTCCAGGTTAATTTAAAATGTCATCGAAATGCCAAAATAGAATACCAAACTCCTAAGGCTATCTGATGAAAATGCACACCAAATATATACACTTAATCCCTAAACAAATTGGAAACATTGAAAGATATTTGAAAGGATTAGTATTTTTAGAACTTTTTGTTTGCAAACAGCGAAAGTTAAGCGAAAGTTTACCAAAAAAAACTCTAAACAGATTTTCGACGTTTCAATTCTTTAAATTAAATTTGCAAATTAAAAAAGTATTGCAAAGAATCGAAATTTTATCTGCCATTACAAGGCGCAATGAAAAAGGACACTGTGTGGGGATGTGGTTAGAATAATCAACTAATCCTTTAAAAATTTATCAAATTATCTATGCAAGAGCTAAATATTAACATTTATTTCAGAAATCACATGTGGCAGATATTTTTAATTTTGTACAGATTTGCAAAATGTGAAAAGATCCCAGTTCAAATCATATCCATTAAAAAAGGATACGAGTGCATTTAATATAAATGGTTCAATTTTATCATTTACAGTATGTATCTGCAATGTATTAATATTTTTAGATTCGCAAAACCTTGTAGGATTTCCGGACAAAATTGCTAGGAAATCGTGAAATGAAAACACACAAATGTTCCCTGATTTCCTGGGGCGACAGTTGCATAGTTTAATATATTACTATTATTATTATTACGTATGATATCTATTACTACATAGTTATGGCCCTGTTTTCGGCACCACAACGGAAGTTGTAATCAGTTTTCGAAACACGATGCCTCAGAAACTGGATGGGAAGAAATAAAAAACTTTTCTGAAATCCTCGAGGACGAATTACCAACTCAACCTCGAGCTACTCCACGGCATCAAAACTTCTGATCCTCTCAGAGTTATTTTTCAATGGAGAATTGAAGTTAATATTTTCTCACTTAACTTTAAGATTTTAAAACCCGTTTTCGTAAATACATTTTTATTATAGACTTATAAACCAAAGTCTCATAGCAAAAATTTCACAAATGTTCAATAATAGACGGTTTAAGTAAGGAATGATTTTTTCCTTACACATTAAAAAAAAATGCAATTCCTTTTACCCGTATTTTGTATAGAATTTAGCAAAAACAATACTTATTTCAAATCTCCCTGAATTAAATCTCACTTCACTGAAGCGTTCAAGGATCGATTTTTTCTTAACATTTGAAAAAACCCTTATTTTTCCCTACAGAATTTATTAGAAAAAAATTTTACTTATTTTAGAAATTCAATATAACACTCACTTTATATTTCCCATTTCTAGGATGTCATCGTCATCATCCACATTGGCCCAAGCGATGCCAACAATTAAAAGGACAACAAGAAAAAAATATATTTTTGCCATTGTGAGCTAATTATCCTTAATGGCAAAACCGAAGGATTTCAATTTTCTTCTCACACAAAAACACTAAATTCGTTTTGGTTTTCTTTTTCTTTTACACAATTTCAATTAGTTTAGCATTATTCTATAGCATTAGAATTATAAATATTTTGTTTTATGTTACGTTATCCTTTAAGGATAACAGGATACTTAAAGTTAATCCACAATTATTGAGTATTTTTCTATTGAATTGCACAATTTGAACTTTTAATTTTCACACACACACACGCACACACTCTTAGAGCTTGGAACAGGGACGTCCTCATTAGAGATTTAAACGCGAACTGTAATTTGCTAATCCATCGATAAGCGCTTTTATAGGCAAAGTCAACAACGCTTGCGGATAAACGTTGCTGCGACTGGTGATTAGGCGCAAACTAATGCTCTCAAAGCGATATTCGAATCTTGAATTTATGCGATAACATAATGAGAGGAAAAATATTTTATTTTTTTTTTGTATTTGTTAATAACAGAAAGAAACTAAAAACCAACGAATATGTTGTTAGAATATCCATAATTCATAACAGATTTAATATGAAAAGAATTACGTTTTCGATAGAATTTTATAAAGGACTTTTAGAAAACATTCGAACACTGCACTAAATTCAAAATACCCAGGAGCCTTCATGTTTGGAGTCTAATACTGTAAACCTTTTTACAATATATTAGAAATTTGTTTTTAATTCACAACTAATTACATATATAAATTCATTTTGTACCTGAAACGAAATTAAATTCGGTTTCTTTATCAAAACATAATGAAGCAGATGTTTTGATTCTGGAACCTGAAACGAAAATATAATTTTATGCAGTTTAGTTTTTATAGTCTGAATCAGCACTAAAACCAAATATAGTTTCGTTTCTTAGCATAAAAATATTTTGCTTCCTGAACTTGCGCAACTTTTCTTAGCTACTCAAAAACCTTGTCTGCCTTTTGAATTGAAAATTTTCAAATAAAATACAAACAAAAGGTTACATAAACTGAATTAGAATCAGAATTATTTCTAATTTTATTTCGACTCTAAGTATTAAAATCAAAGTCCTAATTTGTTATTTCCTTTTAAATCCATGCAACAGAAACAAAATTCAATACAATCGTGAATCTTTTCGCAAAATCAAATTAAAATCTTTTTGTATATTTTTAATATAGATTCCAATAACTGAAATAAACTAAAACTATTTTCAAATTTAATTTCGTTTTGGTAACGATGGTTGTTATACCAAAAGTTTAAGTATTGTTAAAGAATAGATTTTCTAAAAGTTGTAGATCGGCTCACTAGCATGAGATGATACAGACTTTTTTGCATATTTGAACTTCAATATCATACTAACTGTCGTCGTCGTTCACTTTCGACTATATAAATATAAAGGGTGTCCTAATAAGAACGCAAGATTTGCATTTTAAATAAAACATAGATATTGTTTCTCTGGCTGTATGACATGTGGCGCCGTCTTGTTGAAATCACATGCCCTCCACATTCATTTCTTCAATTTTGGGCATTTCACGATACCGAACAAAAAAAAAGGTCCAATGATTCCTCCAGCCCAAAATCCACACCTCACAGTGACACGTTGAGGATGCATTTGCTTCTCGTGAATCACTCGAGGATTTTCCTCACCCCAAACAATTCTGCCTATTGATGAAGCCATCAAAATGGAAATGGGCCTCGTCACTGAAGATGATTTTATCGGCAAAATCAGCATTTTCATGTTGTCTCTCCAATACCCAATTAACGAACTCCCTTCGTTGTCCATGGTCAGCTGGCTTCAGTTCCTGGCTCAATTGAACTTTGTATGCATGAAGAATCAAATCTTTCGACAAAAATTTGCCGCATAGTGGATTTGGAGACACCAATTTGCTGAGCTTGGGGTCGAATTGAGGTGGATGGAATTTAAACGACATCATCACGTACATCTGCGACCTTTTCGGTCGATTGACCTGGTCGAAGGCCCGTTGTTGTCTTTACATCACTAACAGACCCAGTTTTGGCAAATTTATCCATTAATCTCTTTACAGTTGACTCTTTTGGAGCATTATTGTGACCCCAAATTGATCGCAGTTTGCGAACTGTAGCCGCAAAACTTTCACCATTTTGGTAAAACATTTTCACAATGAGAATGCGTTGTTCATTCGTGTAGCGCTCTATTATTACTAACCTCGTACCTTCTACTAGCAAACAACAACAATTGTTCAAATGTCAAACAATGACACTTCAAATGGCGCCAAATTTGAATGTTGCGTTCTTGTTGGGACACCCTTTATATTTGGAATAAAAAGCTGTACAAATTCTTTTAAAGATAGAATTCCAAAAACTAAAGCATTCCCTATTCGTGCTTTAATGCAGCTATAAATTATTAAACATTTAATATCCATAAGAATCCGTAACTTTTCAAATGCCCAGCCACAAAATGTTATCATTCAACTGCCACAGTGCGAGCATTGCTTAAGCATTTTATTACCGAAACCTAATCTAGTATGCGTTCTAAGAATTTAGTATTAGAATTGAAAATGTAATCTCGCAAATTTGTTTTTTTTTTCTTCATTCTTCGTTTTTCGAATATTCAATGTTAATACGAATCACTGCTGACTGGTATCGCTTTAAACCGCTCGTTTTGTGTGTTTTAAATTTCTCTTTTGTTCTGTGTTTAGTTTCAAAATTTTATCTCAACTTTGTGTTTTTGAGCTTGAACTATATTTAAGAAATAGGAATTATTTTTTTGTTCATAAGCATTTGCAAATTCGATTTTTTTTATCGCCACTTCCTTTGCGGATTTGCGATTTTTTTTTTTTTTGTGTTTTGCAAAAATTTTTTTTCGACAATTTCAAAATTATCTAAATTCTAAGAATTTTTTTAGATATAATTTGTGGTTTAGCTAAACTTGTGGACAGAGAGTGCTCGCCATACGTGTAGAATTTTTCGATCAAAAATTTGGTTGGCTTTTTTGTTGTTTTCATATGAATGATGATAAGAACTGGTTGCTTCCATGCTCACTATTTTAATGGTGGGCAGGAGGACTATAAATAAATCGTTTTTTAAGAAACCTCTTATAAAAGAAAAGATTGTGGTCTAGCTAGACTGGTGGACACCATTTACGGTTTTTTATAGTTTCATAGTTTCTTTTGAAAGAACTGTATTAAAATTAATTTTAATACATTAATTAATATTAGTTTATAGTTGTGGTCATTTTGTTTTGTGATGTTGAAGCTTTTTGACCTCTCATCTGTTTAGCGAAAGGGAGAAAATCAACAGTTTTGTAAAAATTTTAGTAACATTAATATTTCATAGAAGTCCAGTAGAAAAGTTAAGCAGATAAGTGTTTATTAGGTTTAAATAGGCTGCAGCTGTTATAAGATATATCTAATATTGGGAAAAATACTTCAATTTCCATAACTTATTTCAAATCCCTGGAAGGTCACATTGGAAAAGGATAAGTTGAGAGAAAAAATACTTTTTTTTAATTTTCTCGTTAACAAAATAGAAAAATTTTAATATTACAGCTTGCATAAAGTAGAGTATAAAAAATTAGAAACTGGGCAAATTGATTGGCTACGGCGTAAAGCCTAAAAACTTTCTTAGCGCGAGTTAACCGATTTGGATACCTTTCCGCCATATGACATATGAAAACTCCGAGGATATCTTGACTATTATAGTGTTTCACACTGCTTGACAAAATTATGAAACTCGACTGATTAATCATTCTTCTTCAGGTGCTTCCCCTATAAATCGCCGATTTAGCCCAAATACTTGCAGATACGCATCTTTTATTGGGATGTACCTCAATTCAACTAAATTTTGTGCACGTTAAGCGCTGGCTGAAGTGAATTCTGAGAGTGGAAACAGACCACATTGCTTCACCCCTTGTGATTGATACCTTCCAGACAAATTGACTGATTTTCCGAAATTCAATTTTTCTTTTGTAATCTAGTTAGTAGGCTGCAGTAAGCAAGATAACTATTCCAGTGACTTGTAATGTTTGTTACATATTGAGAAATTTCTTCTATGTAACTACGCCCTTTTTGGTATCTTCCAGGTGAATGGACGATTGAATTCATACATTCTTAGCTAAATATGTTTCAAGGATTCACACTGTATTCTGTTAAATTTGGCACATATTATGCATTTGATAAACGTAGTTCTACGATTTGAAATGAACGGCATCGCAGCGCCGCTTCACATATAAATTTGTCGATTTGCCATAAATCAATGGCCCCTCCATTACTTCTAAGTGAAAGATATAAAGAAACAAATTTTTTTGCAGTTCATGGATGAAACAAGGGAGAGCTTCTCATATTCAGAGAGCTTACACGCATTCTATTTTTAGACTCGCTGAGACGAGACCTACAGTTCAATGATGATTACCAACGTCACGGTTTGAGAAGTATTTACCAGACTTGCCGATTATTCGACTACTCGAAATGTTCGTCAGATGCATCGAGATGACCGCCGCTCAAATAATGATAGGTGGCTGTCGGTATGCGGCTTTGAACCCGCAACCAAACGGACAATTGTCGTGTGTACCAACGATTATTCTACCATTAGTCACCTTATAAGTTAATACGTAAATTTTGAACAATATTAGAAACCATACAAAACTTAGGTAAAAGAGTATTGGGTGAAGCTATATGTAAGTCAGTCAGTTCACTTGGATGTAAATTCTGTACGTTAGCTTTGTGTACGAATCGCACACGATATTATAAGATTATATTCACTTACTTTGCTGTATGACGCAGAATTCTAGGCAGATCCACAATAGGAGAATCAATTCTATATGAACCAATCATGATTAACGGAAAGTATCAGCGTTATATGAAGCATGATCTACATACAAACATTGACACCTTCAAGCGCGTCCAAACATAGCGATTGCGTTCGACATGCTGCAGGGATGGAACCAAATGATTCAAAGGAAAAGTTCTCAACAACGAAATCGTTAGCCAGAGCCGAAGAAAATTACCGATACTTTATCGGAAGGTATAACAAAATAAAAAAGATGCACACAATTCCCAAGCTCAATATTTTCTGCCTATGTCGTAGAATAGATAAGAATATAAAATCTAATCAAAATCTAAGTAAGTCTTTACGTTCATGTAATAGAGTCTTAATTGAAATCAACCACAAATCCCATGTGGTGGCCTACAATTAGAATTAGACCAGCCTTAATATCATCTCCATAATTTGTTTTATGCAAATGGCCAACTGCGTAATGGATTCCAATTAATATTCCCTGCAAAAATATGCTTAAACAGACATCTAAATTGGAAAACAACAATTCTTTGTTTAAAAATTCCATTTCAAAAGTCCGAAAATATTATGCACAAATCATGTAACTGTGTGCGCTCGTGTGTGTGTGTGTGTGTGCAATATTTAAATCCCAAGATTTATATTTGAACAAGAGTGCAACATTTTTGCAACAAATTATCTTTTCCTATTTGTGGTCTATTTTTTTTTTTTTTTTTTTTTTGATGATTTCGATATGTATGGTAGGTAGTTGTAGTTGCAATAGCTTACATTTCCCAGAAATTTCTGGCAAATTAAACAATTGCTGATGATGATTTTGAATGAAATCATGGCACAACCAATGATTACGATGGAAACCAAAGTCCTTTAGCCCGCCGCTACCACAACTTGCAACTTGCAACCCTCAATTGCAATTTCAATTGCAATGGCAGAAGAGTGAGAGAGTGGGAGCGGTATGCAGGGTGCTTTATAGAAACAGACATTTACCTACTGATGTACAACAACAACGATTTGTTAGCAGAGTTTATTATAGTTGATTTTCCAAATAGAAAATTCAATATGGATTACTATTCATTTGAAATGTTAAGCTGCTTCTCTGGCATTTTGTCATTTTGATTTTCTCTCTCCGCTGCTGCTGCCATATGAAATTGTTCATAGACATGTTGTTGGCTGTATGTGGGCCCCCAAAATCACATCGCATCAGTTCAGCTCGTCTCCCACCCATTGCCTAAATTCTCCATCCTTCTGATGTACATTTACTTTATGTACGACAAGCAAATTCCAATTCTGTACTCGTTGCCTGCAAAAACAATAATGGCAAAATGCTAAATAAAATGCATAATCTAATGTACAAATAGGGTGACAGGATTACGATTCTTTTTTGGCTGTTGATATTTTTATGCCAGCAAATGACATCTCGATTCACATTATGGAACAAGTTAAGGTTTTTTTGGTCAAATCTTCATGTGGTTTTAGCTTTCAATATTCACATTATTTTCTTCTACCTGTGCAAATGTACTTCGTTTGAAAATCAAAGCATCCTTTAGGATTTGTTTTAATTTCATTTTTCGGTTATTTTTCGGTTGGTGACAAAATCTAAAAATAGGATACGTTCAAGCCTAAAAAGCATTCTAATTTGTACATGATAACATTGTCAAATACATTAACTACCAAAAATGATAATAACTTATCAATTTGGATTGCGATTAGAAAAGAAATTGTTACATATAATAAAAAGAAGGCCGCAGTTCTGTGGTTTTCTATGCTGCTTCTGCACACTACGTTTTAACAACATTTCAGAAATGAAAATCTTTCAATGCAGTTTTAAACGGCCAACACTAGCTGGATCACATTTTGTGATGGAATCAAAACGATCTATCATCAACAATCTTCAATAAATTACATCGATGATTGTCGCAGAAGCCACTTCGAGTTTATTTATTGAAGACTTCCCACGCAAGTCCGTTCTGATTCAATATGAACACAATATGATCTAGCCAGTTCAATCGACATATTTTGATACGCTTAACCACATCGATTGTAATATACAGCTTATGGTTCATATGATGTCATTGCCGTCCATTAACGATGATAGATTCATATATTTCACGAAGAATTTTTTTTTAAGATTTTTTCCTCTCTCCCAGAACGTAAGATTTTATTATAATTCTTGCTGTACAACAAGACAGGTTGGAGTATTTTGACACGCTTAACCACATCGATGGTAATATACAACTTATACTTCAAATGATGTCATTGCCTTTCATTAACGATGATAGATCCACACATTTCATGAAGAATTTTTCTTTTAAGATTTCTTCCTCTCCCCCAGGACATAAGATTTCATCATGATTCTTGCTGTACAGCAAGACAGATGGGAGTATTTTGACGCGCTTAACCACATTGGTAGGAATATACAGCTAATGGGTCATATGATGTCATTTCCGTCCATTAACGATGATAGATCCATACATTTCACGAAGAATTTTTCTTTTAAAACTTCTTTCTCTCTCCCAGAGCATAAGATTTCATTATGATTCTTGCTGTACAACAAGGCAGGTAGGAGTATTTTGACACGCTTAACCACATCGATTGTAATATACAGCTTATGCTTCAAATGATGCCATTGCCTTTCATTAACGATGATAGATTCATATATTTTACGAAGAATTTTTCTTTTAAGATTTCTTCCTCTCTCCCAGAACATAAGATTTCATCATGATTTTTGCTGTACAGCAAGACAGATGGAAGTATTTTGACGCGCTTAACCACATCGGTACGAATACACACCTAATGGGTCATATGATGTCATTGCCGTCCATTAACGATGGTAGATAGAACATAATACTACATCATAACTCTTGACAGATAGGAGTAGCGTCTGATACATATAGTTGGATTTTCCTTCCCTGAGGAAGGACTTTGTCATTAAATCACTTGCACAGTCCATAACTGCATCCGTTTGCAAACAGTATTTAATGAAAGGTTTGTCATTTACGAATATGGACCGTCTAACAATCGAAATAATGCGTGAAAATAGTTGAAATCTACTACAAAAGCGGTAATTCAAACGTGGGCTTTCAATCGAACAAAATTTTCTTCAGCGGTGAAGCTCATTTCACACTCGGTGGTTACATCAATAAGCAAAATTGTCACATATGGAGCTTGGAGAGCCCAGAAGTGATTGTGAAAACCCCATGGTATTCTGAAAAATTGACTGTTTGGGGCGCATTATGGTTTGGAGGTGTCATTGGGCCGTATTTTTTCGAAAACCGCCTCAAAAGGATCCACTGCTGCTACCAATCCAGAGGCGATCATTTAAATAACATTGCATTTCGTACATAATGGCAAGGTCCAAGCGTTATAATGAAATAAAAGTTTCATCGAAATCATAGCTTTATGTGTTTTTAATTGAAATTTTATTGAAAATGAAGATTGGATAATCCTATACCTTATTGACGAAACAGCCTCTAATTCGGCTGAAATCATCCACCACTGCGAAATTATAGTCGTCAGCGTTCAATCACCATCCCACACAACGATATATAAGTAACTTCGATACATAAGTAACACTTTGCCTGACTCCTATACAATATTTGAGAAGACTGCAGTAAAATTTTGTAATTTTCAACCATCAGTGTTTGAATGCAGCAATGCGTTTTTTACCAAAAAAAATTGTGACTGTCTTTCGGCATTCATCGCCATAAGTATGTTGAAGAGATTACTTGATAAAGAACTCGCTGGGTGGAAATCCTTTCAGTAAGAGCTTTGCATATCCGCACAGTACGTTCCCGTCTATGCAGTTGCTCCACTTTGAAGCGCTTAAATATGTCGATGTCATTATAAGGCTTATACGTATCATAGTACTTATGACACTGATACTATCTGTTAATAACGATGAAATATTTTACCGAGTATTTTTCTCATAGAGACTTCCAGGACTGTTGCATCCAGTTGTATCATATCGTAGGATTCTACCCTATACAACAGAACAGATACAGATAGTGCCTGATACATCAGAATTATTGTTCGTTGAGAGAGTAATTTGTCAGTAAATCTGATGCTTAGTCCATAAAAGCACTTGTTTACAAACTTTTATCAACTTTTTCTTAATTTCCAGGTTGACAGCGTCAATTTATTAAAGACAGTATCGAGATAGATGAAATCATTCACTACTCCATTGTTATAGTTCGCGACGTTTATACAACTTCCCAAACGAATTGATCCTGGTGCCTCATAACATATTACATGCTTTTGTCCTCTTTTACTCTTAGACTCGCATTGGCATTAAATCGAACTGGTAAATAGTAACCAAGCCAGGCAGATTCAAGGACCTTTACAAAAGCTTATTTCGTTTCAGTTAAGATTTTGTAATTTCTTTTAAAAATGCATCAAAACTTTAATTTTGATTTATATTCGAAACGAGGCTTTTCTTTCATGCTTCTATTCGTTTCTTGCCTGGAGCGTAATCAAATTGAGTGTCTTTATCAATATATAAAAAAAAGGTTTTTGATACGTAATTTGGTTTCTTTTAAATATAATTATAATTAAAACTAAAACGTAGTGTTGTTTTTCTTTTTGGGCAGAAAAAAGTTCTGAATGGAACCAAAAATATTACTTTTTCACAATTTTATACATGAATTAAAAATTTACAATTGAAACACCAACAAAATTATTCATAAACCGATTTATGAAATCAAATTAGCTTCTAATTTCGTTTTGGATGTGTGCATCGGTATGAAAATTTGTTTTTGGTTTTCAGTCTGAGATATGAAACGGAAACAAAATTTAATGCAATTTTAATTCGATTTTTAGATTTAAAAATTTGTACAATATTGAAATTGAATCTAATCCAAATCAAACAATTGTCCTTAATTTCGGTAACGGTCTCTGGAATAAACCTTAGTTTTTCATATATTACACTGAATGAAACCTTGTACATAATATGCGGCAAAAAAGCTAATGCCATCGTTGTTGGTGGACACACTTGAATGTCCTTTTTGTGGAAACATAACATAATACGTATTATTTCTAACCATCGGTCACATACTCATTGAGCCAGTTTGCGATTAGGATCTAATGGTGCGATTATAATGAGCTCCTTTCCATCGGTCTCTGTCCATAGATCATCAATATCCGCAAATTTGTCTTAAAACCTTCTGACCTCGTTTTGGCACCCATTGAAGATGATCTGTGGTATCGTTGATAGTTGGCGTGATTCACTTGTAGTGCCATTCCGAATTAGCAGTTCATAAAAGTATTACCTCCATATTTGCACCGCACAATGAGTATCCGTTATTGTCCTTACAGGAAAAGAACACTGTACCTAACATTTCGGTTAAATTGTCTTGGTCGAATTTCTATGTCCATCTCGCCATCATACCACAACAATTTCTTCCATTTTAAAATACGTTCTGTGTTCTTTTAATGCATTGCATCATTGCAGGCTTTAGAATTGACTATATTATTGTCATGTATGCAGCATCCGCAATCTCTTCCACTTTAAAACACGATTTGCATTGCCTCAAAGCAGGCTTTAGAATTGGCTATGGTATTGTCATGTATGCAGTATCCGCACACTCTTCCACTTCAAAAAAAATATGGTCGGTTTTCTCTCTTAGCATTGCTTAATAGCTGGCTTTATAATTGGCTACGGTATAGTCATGTACCGTATGCAGCATCTGCATCCTCTTCCACTTTAAAATATGGTCTGTCTTCTTCTTTAGCATTGCCTCATGGTAGGCTTTAGAATAAACTATGGTATAGTCATATATGCAGCATCCGCATTCTCTTCCACTTTAAAATACGGTCTGTCTCCTTTTTTAGCATTGCCTCATAGCAGGCTTTAGAATTGGCTATGGTATTGTCACGTATGCAGCATCCGCGTCTTCTTCCACTTTAAAATACGGTTTGTCTTCTTTTTTAGCATTGCCTCATAGCAGGCTTTAGAATTGGCTATGATATTGCCATGTATGCAGCATCCGCATCCTCTTCCACTTTAAAATATGGTCTGTCTTCTTCTTTACCGTACCAGAGATTGTCAAAGGGCAGTTTTTCTTACTCAAACACAGATTTTACGGCAGTCGTAGCATTCGTAGAATTTACGGCAGCGTGTAACATCAACGTGGCATCGAGCTATATAAGAAAAGCTTCCGAATATAAGCTTCCGAATATTTCATCCGACTACAGTGATTCCTTTTTCCCACGATTCCTTTAAATAGTTTCTGTTTTGTGTTTAAAATGCGGACTTTGGTTTTAAAGAATTGTAAGCAGTAAAGCATTTTAATAGAATTATTTAAATAGAATTTGTAAACATAACGATACGGTTTTATTATTTAATTTAGAATAATATTGAAATTGAATTTTGTTTTGATTTCTTATCAGTCTGGTGCCACATGTCACATGTAAACTAAATTCAAATTCATTCATAAAACGTTGTGATGAAATATTCGCATGCTTTGTTAAAAAGTTATTTTAAATATTTATATATACGTTTTAAATTCTACTTTAGATATTGTTATCTTAACCATGAGTGTGATTTTACTATTCATAGAAAACACCCTGAACTTGAGCCTAAACACTACGACTTGTAAGTGGAACATTTAATGGTTTGGCGATAAGCAGCAGTGCACAAGTTGGATGTTTTCTTGCTGTAATAGGCAGCTCATTGAAGAATTTACGTCTTTTCATTGGGATTCTTAATAGTATCACATTAAAGTAACAACAACAATAGCTGATTATAATAATTAATTCATTTAAAATTTGCTATTGGGGAATTTTTGTTTTTTCCCCCAAGAAATGAGGAAAAGTTTTTCCACCGTTTTCTGGGAAATTTTCATTATAAGTTTTAGTTTAATTTTTTTTTTTTGTAAATTACACATATTTCAGAAATTTCTTACATCAAATTATTCATCATCATCATCGTCATCGCTTAAAATGTGTGCAAGAAATTAAGGCCAATAAGAAGATATCCCAAAGATGCTGTACAGCGGCTACACTCAAAAATTAAACCATGACCGAAATTGAAAAAAAAAATTGTATTCAATTCAGATACTTAAAGAAAAACCATTCTTAAAAGACATCATCCTTCAAAATGCCAAAAGCGTAACTGCTTTCTAAAACTAAAAAAACATGTATTCAATTCAGATGCATAAAGAAAAGCCAATCTTAAAAGACATCGTCCTTCAAAATGGCAACAGCGTAACTGCACTCTTTTGTACTTAAACGGAAAACCCAAAAAAAAAAGAAAAAATTGTCGAATATAAAATATAGATTCTATAAAGTCGGAGGTTGCAGAAGTTCTGTTTTGTGCTCCCTAACTGCTTCTTATTTAGTAATATCCAGGACGCTGTGCGGAACATCCCAAACTGCCCAGAATTTTTGACGTTCCAGCAAACATCCGTCGCACATCCACCTGATGATACCTAAATTGTGAAGGTGCCTAACTGAATAACCTAAATAACACATTATCATCTATGAGTCTTAGTCACGTATATATGTAACTTCGGTTACTTGAAAATCTCCCCTCTTATATTAGCCTAGTAGTCATTGGTTACCTCTTATCGTGAAAAAATTAATGTGAGAACTCTTGGGAGAAGTAAGACACGGAATCCAGCAACTGTTGACTAACTCCACAGACGCTATAAGGACTATGATTTAAGACTATGAACGTGTTTGATATGATATGTTTGCACTCTTTATAGAGAATGTGATTCTGTTCAATTAGCAGATCTCCTTGACAAATATGCAAAGTATAAAACAAATTCGCTTGCATACCATGAAACTCTCCGTTTCCCCACAATCAGTGAGCTGTCACTCACTTTATTTTTGGACTCACTCAAAATATACAGCATAGCAAAAGGAATTCTATTATCTTTCCAATAGATGGATTTTAAAAGTCAAATAAAATAAAAAATACATAAAGCTATGATTTCGATGAAACGTTTATTTCAATATAAAGCTTGGGCCTTGCCATTATGTACCAAATACAATATAATTTAAATGACCGACTCTGGATCGGTTGCGGCAGTAGATCCGTTTAAGGTTCCTCCAGCGTCCTTTTCACTTTTCATTTCTTCCAGTCATTTTTCATTTTTAGCCACTTTTTCCGAAGGCAATGACTTTTCCACAATCACTTCTTGGTTCTCCGAGCCCGATATGCGGCAATTTTGTTTGTTGACGTAACCACCGAGTGAGAAATGAATTTCATTGCTAAAGAAAATTTTGTTCGATTAAAAGCCCATATTCGAATCACCATTTTTATGTTAAATTTTAACTATTTTTACGCATTCTTCGGTTGTTAAACGATCCATGTTCGTAAATGGAAACCCTTTCACAAAATAAATAACACTTCGGATAACAGGTATTTAACAGCTGACAGCCTTGCCAGACCAGCGTTTTTGACACAGCTTAATGGATAGCCCTGTATAAGACCGATAGGGTGACACTACAAGGCGTTAAAAAGACTAGATTTTATACTCAAAAAACTACTCTGACAGTTTTGTGATAGCTTGACTCAGTAGACATCAAAAAATAGACCTCAGTAAAAAGAAAATTCGCCATGTTTTGCAGTTTTTTGTCGATTAAGGCGGAGATGTATGCCAGGCACCTAAAAATGTAAATAGTACTAGCCGACCCGGCAAACGTTGCTTTGCCTTCAAATTTTATTTTTATTGGAAATGTTTCAATGTTAAACAAAATTCTGTTTAAATATCGTAAGCAGGAGCAGAAATAATTGCTTTTCAATTTGTGGTTTGTATAGGAGGTACCACTCCCCATTGTCCAATCCCGCCCATATTTGCAGTAGCACTTAAGATATGTACACCAAACCGATGTACCAAATTTTGTTCAAATACCGTAAGCAGGAGCAGAAATATTGGATATTTAATTTATGGTTTGCATGGGAGGTACCGCGCCCCATTGTCCAATCCCGCCCATATTTGCGGTAGCACTTAAGATGTGTACACCAAACCTACGCACCAAATTTTGTTCAAATACCGTAAGCAGGAGCAGAAATAATTGATTTGTAATTTTTTGTTTGTATGGGAGGTACCACGCCCCTTTGTCCAATTGGACCGAATTGTAAATCTAAACCATCCCGGGCACCACCCAGGCGCATATACAAAAATTTATGCAAAGTGGTCCAGCCGTTTAGGAGGAGTTCACTGACAACGCCCGTACAGTAGAATTATATATATAAAGATTTATGGTGCTGATACTGTAACAGCCATTCATGCATAATTTTGGTTTCGTCGATTTCATTCCGGTAATTTGAATGTAAAAAATTCACCACGCTCTGGAAGGCTAACTGTCGAAAATGTCGATAGAATAATATGAACCATCAAGTCCGACCATTACATAAATTTTGATTGCCAAAGAGCTGTATATTGCTTAAAAAACTGTTTGGAACCACTTTAATAAGATCGGCTGCAAAAATAAACTCAATGTATGGGCGCCAAACGAGTTAACTTAAAAAAATACCTGATGAACCGAATTGTTCATGTGTGAATCGCGCCAAAATCGACCTACGAGTATTTCTAAAGTGAACGGCAGTTGGTGATGAAAATTGGGTCATTTACGACAATGTCAAGCAAAAACGGTCGTGGTTGAATCGCGGTGAGCCAGTGCAAACGGTGATCCAATCAGAAATGACAGTCAGGAAGGATTTGTTACGTGTTTGATGATATAGGCAGGGAATACCTCCGCTGCGGCCACATTCTTAATTCGGAGCTGTATTATCAACAATTGGTACGTCTGCAGAAGGCAATCGCTTACAAGCGGCCTGCTTTGACTAATAGGAGAGGAATTATTTTTCATCAGGACCTTACACGCTGATAGTGACTCATCAAAAGTTCCTTTCATTAGTTCTAAGATTTCATATATTCCTGAAAATGAAAATAAATGTTTTACATTTACTTTGCTGCGTTATTGAATTCATGGCAGAGAACGGAGATAGAAATAATGGGTGGCAATACATTTGTAAGCTCTTAGACATACAGAATGGCAGAATTCTCATCACGGTGGGGATTAAGATATGCTCTGACAGTCAAGCTGCCATTAGATCGCTGGATTCTGTCTTCCTGAACTTAGTATCAGCCCTAAACTGCCGCAGGTCTCTTAACGAGGGTGAGTGCCGCGCCACCGGGACATACCAGAGAACTGCGGAGCCGATGAGCTGGCAAGACTAGAGGCAACCTTACAGACTCCAGCCAAGTTGGTGTCCGTGGGCATGCCTCTAGCCACTTGCAAGCTCCAACTCCGATATGGAGCATATTTAGCGACAAATGGTAGGTGGGCGTCTGTTGGGGGCTGTAATCAATCCAGACGGATGTGGCCTCCCCTAGATGTGAAGCGTTCACACACACTGCTGTCGCTATCAAGACCCGACGTCTCATTGCTTGTATCCGTTATGACGGGACATTGTCTGACTGGAAGATTGAAGATTGCGACTAGTCGCTTCTGTTCATAGAGTTCATAGATCATCTCTACAATTGCCCCGCCCTGGCGACCAGGCGGGGATCAACACCGGACTCTTATTTCTTTGTGGACCTGGGAGATCTAGGCGATATAAATACTGTCCGACTTAAGATGTTCTTGAGGCGCTCAGGATGGTTCAACGGGGGAAACTATAGACATCCTTATCTCTAGCTTCCGTGGTATCACAATGGACTACACAGTCTAAGTGAGTCTGTCTATTCAGACTGCCACACTGACTTAATCTAACCTAATCTAAACATACAAGATACATATATATATATAAATATATATATATATATATATATATATATATATATATATATATATATAAACTATCTACCGTCGTTTGAACACTTTCGGCATTGGAAGTTATTACTTAAGACTAATCATATCCCAAAGGATTGAAAACTATTGACTTGTGGACAAACTGTAATGAAACCAATTTCGTCTAGTATTGATATGCTGGGAGCATATAAAACTTTATCATTAATTAGGAGTTGGAAGAATTAACACAATAAGGAACAAATTCAACCATCCTCAATTACTTCGCTCCTGCTAAATTACCTTTAGGAAGCCTCAACAGCAAGAATGCAAAATATCATTTTATAAACTTATCATAGGAACAAGTTCAAATCCGAAAATGTTGTGATATGTTTCAGTTTCTGGTATTCGGATCAAAATTATACACAATTTTGTTTGTGATTCCGATAACCATATCGAAATTGTATTACATTTCGTATCTCTTTCTTATAACCAGAACTACAAACAAATCAGACTTTAATTCATACACCTGAAATGAAATTAGAAATCATTTTGTAGTGTTTTTATTTTTGTGTTTCAGTCGAAAAATTTCAATTCAAAGTTCGGATAAAATTCTTGAAGAGCTGTGACAAATTTCTCAAAGTCTGGTATGGTAAATTTAGAGAGTAAATTTTTACAACAATTTAAATAATATTTCAGAATTTGCCCTAAGGCCTTCTCCAGTGCCAAGAAAAGACATTAATTTAGGTTTCAGTTCTGTTTCAGATTAATCTTATTTTCATAACTCCACCAACACTGCTTCAGAAGCCCTGAAAAGTCGGCATAAAAGAACAACATTTATACTATGATTAGCACATGTTAAATTTATTGGCTGCGAACTGAATTTAGGCAACTTCTGGATCTCAAGAAGTGATCTGTATGCAATATTTTTTGTGAATGCTTTCTTTTTACTGGATGAAAGAGGAAAAGCTCGCAGAAAATAACGTTTGAACTTTAAACTTCTATAATTTACATTACTATTTTGAGTGTACAAAACTATCTCCCATTCCCTGTTATGCTCATAACTACAAATTTTCGCTAAAACTACTTGGTATGAAGTGCATGAGAACTGCACGACTGTAAGTACGTATCACAAAAACTTGTCTTACTAATATGCAAAATATTGTCATAATTAAGGATTTTTACATTTACCAGGAGGATATTTGTAGTTGTAGTATGTGAGTTGTTGGCATGCAGTTGAGAAGCGCAACTTATCTTCTACCTCAATACCATAAAAATGTCGTCAGTAGCAAAAAGTAAGGGGAGGGGACGGAAACGGAAGTCAGAGGAAATGAGTTTTTCATAAGTAAGGATTTTATTAGGAATTATAGTAGGAAAACAAATACTAAAGCAGCTTATCTAGATATTTGCTAAAGGAAATGAAATGACGTTAATTTAGTTATAATTTGTTATATTTTTTTTATATATTTAAAAGAAATTTTGATAGAATTTTTCCTAAATGTTAGAATGTTAGATTGGAATTACATTCTGGAATCATATTCTATCACAAAAGTAACGAGAGTCGATCATTTGAAAAGGCCACTTGAAGGGACTGTCTAAATTTCTTTATATCTTTAAGTTGACACAACTCTCCTCTATATTAAGTCGGATTTTGACCATGATCTGTCATTTAATTTCCACACAATGCTTGATAATATGGATTTGTCACAAGTGTGCTTTGAGATTTTTACAATGGATACAAATTTAGAACTAAGAATTTGTTTCAGATTTTGTATTGCAAATGGAATTTCGTGTGCCGAATCTCTGAAAACGTTACAAAAGGATTACAAAACTACGTGTGTACAAGTGATGATACAGTGCATTCAAAAGGGGTCGAGATATTGTGGATGTTTCATTTCTCTCCCTCTGGTCTGCGACTGCCAACGACTTCATCTATGAAGTGCAGGAAATGATGACTGAAAATTGACGTTTAAGCTTGGAAGATATAACCGCTGAACCTTTCGTACATCATTTTTGTATATCGTACAAATT
This sequence comes from Philornis downsi, assembly GCA_019455685.1. NCBI lineage: Eukaryota > Metazoa > Arthropoda > Insecta > Diptera > Muscidae > Philornis > Philornis downsi. The sequence goes on along the minus strand of JAHXMU010000145.1, from coordinate 738,968 downwards.
TAATTTTTAATTTTCAAAAACTCATTCACATAAAAATTGCTGAAAACATACTGGTAGGAACAACAGTCCCACAACCATAAAATTGCCCAACATTCCAAAACCTCTTTACATTTGGTGGTTTGACGTGGGTTTACAAGTTTGGCATGCAAATTAGTCAACAAGTTTTTGAAAGGCGCCTTCCAATTGAGACGAAACCAAAACAGCCACGTCAAAATTGATGAAAAGTCAGCTTAAAGTAAAATATTTTCTTTGATTATCGCAGTGTTGTGCACTCGAAATTCTTGCCAGAAAGTCAGACAGCAAATAAAGGATATTATCTAGGCGTTATGCGCCATTTGTGGAAACAAATTCGTTAAAAAGAAAAGGAAAGCTCATGAATTTTTCTTCATAATAATGCACTATTTTATAAAGCTATTATTGTGAAAGGACTTTTAGCTAAAAACTCAACAAATATCATCGAACAACCACTGTATTCTGCTTATATGGCTCCAACTGTATTATTCTCTTTCCAAAAATTAAATCACCATTTCGGTTTCCGATGATGATTTTCGGAGAGAATTGAAGTTTTTCTTTTTAAATCCGTTCGAAATTAAATTATTCATTGGCTTAAGTGAAGTTTTTCGGAAAGGACCTACCTTAAAGGTGATAAAACACATGAATGAGTGAATAATAAATATTTTGTGTTTTATTGACAAAATTTCGATACTTTTTTGACTTCTTTTGAGCATTACGTTTGGTTGAGAATTTTTCGACTATTTGGAATCATTTGTATCTTTCAAGATGTTTAAAATATTTTGACAATATTCTGAATATTTTAAAGATTTTAAATGTCTTGTAGAGAATATCTACTAATCAAAAAAAATGCAAATGTGTGTTGCCTAAACTCTCCTATACTGCCCATTCGATTATCAAAAAATTAAATATGATTCTTCCTAATTATTTCTCGTCCACTGCTCTAAGATATACAGGATACCCTGGACACAACCCGCCAGAGTTTCATCACAATTTGATGATACCATCTGTATAAACCTCCAAGTTTATACTCACTTTTAAGTTTAATGAATTAATTTTGAATTTAATGAAAACATGAAATTTAAATATTATAAAAGATAACGTTCTTATTTAAGTTATCTAACTCTAATCTAAGTAATTATCGATAAATATCGAAATTCTTATTGTGAATTATTTACTGTAAGCTAAAGAAAATATGAAAAAAGGAAAATAGAAAATCCAATATTACCAGCAAAGTTGCTGATTCAAAATCAGCTACTTTTGCAGCGCAACTCTCACGGAGAGCATCTCATTCTCTAGAAATAAACATATTGAATTAACTCTAATTCATTTGCATTTTTTCTATCTCTCCCTCTTTTATAAATTTTATATGTATTAAATCTTAAATTTAATTGTAAAATTTCTCAACTCTGACAAATTATGCGATTATTCTAAACCCGCCAATTCTTTAGCCCAGAACTTACTGGCCGGCACGTAAGAATTAATCAACTCCAAACCAATCTCATACACAGTCCACTATCTCTCTACTAAGTTGTATCCCAACAACACCGCCAGAGGTTAAACCTGGATTAATCTCTTATCAAAACCAGTACGCTATCCAAAACACACACCGTGTCTTTAGAAAATCAAGTATGTTTGTGTGTTAAGCACAGAAACTTACAATATCCTTCAGTTTGGGGGGAAACTCTGGCAGGGTATGGCTTACATACGTAGGCTAGTTAATGAATGAAGAATTCAGGAGTCAATAAAATAATATTGATTTCGAATAAAGCAAGGGCAAAACCAGAGCAATTCCGATGCGACAAAATATTGCCTTCATAAGAAATACACATATGCGCTCTTTTATTTATATGGGGACAGTTTAATATGTTTTAATATTATTATTATACATTGCCGTACTTCTTTATTGGTTTAACTACAATAATTTCATATTTCATTTCCATCAAAATGGCTACGTCTCTGCTTTGTTATATGTCCCTACATCCTCATCTATCCATAGCTGTCTTCACACTGCTGTTTGAAAAGTAAAGTTTTTTTTCAGAATGCCCTAATAGTCAAAGCTTTTTAAACTTAATTTGTAGTGAACACTGTGAGATCTTCATGCAAAACTAACGCCAGTGATAGCCATCAGCGAACCCACAAAAGAAGTTCAGTGCAATAAAGATATCGCCAGCAAGAGTGCAGTGCTTCTAACTCTAACAAGCTGTGGCTTTAGTCGTGTTGAACAACAACAGTAGCAGCAGTGGAAAGAACATTAGGGGGGAATGAATATGCCCAAATCAGCCGCCTCGATATGTTCGGGACTGTATCGCCCAGTCACAGTGGGCGATATGGTGGATTCTTGGCTGTATAATTATAAGCAGTTAGCACAATTATCAAATCAAAATTATGATTTGCTGCAATAATTTATTAAAACGGTAGCTATATTTTTATATATAGTGTAACCCGTTTCAAGTATCTAAATACATCAAGTTTTAAGGAAACTTCCCAGAAATTGTCTTTGGTTTCGGATTTAGTTTTGTTATTTTATTTAAAAGTATATTAGAAGTTTGACTTTTATTCGTATTCCTAATAAACTATCTCTTCATTTATTTTGTACCTGATACTTAACCAAGAATTTACATTGATTAAGTTCCTTCATTTTGATTGAAGAATCCGGAACACAACTACTGCTTTATCCAGTACTGATTCTTAATTTGTGTCGCAACTGTAATATGTTATTGTTTTCGTTTGTTGGCCGAAAAAAAGGTCTGAAGCCAAATCACGAAAGGTATCCAAGTTTTCAAATATTTTGATAGCTATTTAATAATTTGATTTGTTTTTTTT
>JAHXMU010000145.1:715684-736120 GCA_019455685.1 Philornis downsi | reverse complement strand
TCGAAATTCGTTTTTCTTTTTGGAATTAAATATTTGTTTGAACTTACTAAAGATAATTTATATAAATTTCAGGCAAGTCATCACGACAGCGAATAAGGCTACTCCGTAAGAAGTATGCTGACGATGTAATATTAATGTAAGTTATTCATAAATATTAATTCGTAGTGATTTATTTACTTTAAACATAGCGTATGAGTGATATTAATCAATTTTAAGCTCGACTGCGTATGTATATGAAAACACTTATATTTGAATACTTTTGAATAAAAAAAAAGACTAATTCCCTTGCATCCCATGAACGAAATAAAGGAGAGCTTCTCGCATTCAGTCACTATCTATCACTTGACGACGATATCGAACATCATTTGAGAAGCTTTTACAAGACTTGTCGATCATTCGAAGTGTTCGTCAGATTTATCGATGTACAAACCGAAGAAAGATTTTATGGTTGCATTTGGGGCTGGAATCTATGCTGGATCATATGCTCGATGTATGCTTCGAACACATATTATTAAAATAACCATTCGACAAAAGCGTATACTTTATTACCGATGGAAACTTACTTATAGAATTCATTCAAGAGAATTCTATAATAAGTGCAGCTAAACGTCTGAAAAATCAGAAACTGCCCCAAATCTCAGAAACGGAACAAATACGAAAGTGATTTAATTTTTCCTTAGCGAATTGAATAAACTGGCATCTTTCACAAATAATAAAATGCTAAAATCTAAATATGTGTACAACCCAAAATAAGGAATTCAGTCGCCTAAAAGCAAAAAACATTATAACATCATATTTTCCTCCGAGGGATAATTATGTACCAAATGAGGCAGAAATTTCCAATAAATCGATAAAATAAAAAAACACTAAAATGAAAATGCAAACAAATCTTACATATGAAGCTTCAAGATGAAACAAATATCTTAATTTTTAGTGATATTTTATATCTGACAATTTCTTCATTTTGGCAATTTTTATTTTAGCGATATCATCAAAATATTTTTATTGAAATATTAAATATTATATAGTATTAATCTTTATAGAAGATAAAAAATGTTACTGATTTATGGTGATTGAATGCTTTGTTTTTTGAATTACAAACAGGCATGTGTTTTAGCAGGTTTTTTATTTTGTCGATTTTAGAACAATTTTATATCTGACAATTTCTTCATTTTAGCAATTTTTATTTTAGCGATTTTATCAAAATATTTTTATTGAAATATTTAGGTTACCATGTAGTACTAATCTACATAGGAGATAACAAATTTTACTGATTTATGAGTTATGAACATGTTGGTGTTTTAGCTGTTTTTTTTTTTTTTTTTTTGTTTTGTTTTGGCGGTTTTGAAACAATTTTTGGATCCATGTGAAAGAAATCAAAGAAAAGCTCTGAGGTATGGGAGTTTTCCTAAATAATCAATTCGGTTTTGCTATATGTGTACTGTTGAATATCTTTTTTTATCTTTAAAAGTATTCGATTGCAGTTTGTCGTATACGAATCACAGCCATATTCCTTCTTCAACAAAGAGAGCACAAAAAAAAACGATACCCATAACTTATGTTGACAAAATTTAATTAAATGTAAGTAAATCTAATCCAAATTACTCGAAAACGAGTTATTTGTGGGTTTTATATATTCTTTTGCACTCTAGAGCAATGCAGTTTGATGATTTCTTATAGTCCTAATGATTCCTTATGTTTTTCAGAAAATTTAGTTTATATTTTATTGTTTTATATATATATATATTATTTTTCATTTTTCTTTCATTTAATTTCAAAATTTTTAGTTTTTTTAATTTTTTTCGTTTTTTGAGAAATTTTCATTTTACAACTTTTTACTTAATTAGAATTTTCATTTTCCGAATTCTGAATTTCAGCATTATTTTCTATTTATAGAAATGTTTCAAAATTTCATCAAGTTGTTTGCAATACTTGTACGGCAATAATTTGTACCCACCGTGCAATGCCAGCCAGCATCACAACTATCTCATATCAATCACACGCAAAACTGAAGACCAAAAAAATAGAAATGAAACGGAACTTGCCGAAAAAAGTTTAGGTTTCATTCTTACAGTTTCGAGCATTTTTGTTTTTTTTTTTTTTTTTTTTTGGTGCTATCGCTTCTACCATTTCTTTTCCTTCTTCTAGTTGGATGATGCAAGTTTGTGAGCTTCTGGAAAACGCAAGAAATGACACTGCGGGCAATGAATACTAATTTTGCGCTGCATCACATTAACAACATCCGTTAAAGTAAAATAATCTACTCCAGTCGCGAAATTTCGTAAAAAGTTTTTCATAATTTTTCTCACTCCCCAAATTCGCCTTTCCTCTCTCCCTCTTTTTTTACGCTTTCCCCTGATTCGTCTGCTTAAAATTTGCCAAAAAGGAAATTAGTTGTATTCAGTGCACTCGCATACGTATGATTGCGGATGATTTACATGCACAAATCTTAGTGGAAAAGTTTTATGTTTGCCTGATGGTGGGTGTAGCGGCGACAGAAACATGTCAAAAATGCTTGTGTATCTGCAAGATAAATAATTTTCTGTATGCAGAACTTGGAATATGAATTTCTGTTTGAAAATTATGTAATTTTCATTAGTAAACAAAATGCGCATATTTATGGTACCAGCTGCCCTGTAATTTAGCACGTCCTTTGAGTGGAATTTACTTTTATGTTACCAATATCTATCTATGTTATGTAAGGTATTCGTATGTCATGAAAATATATATTTATGAAACGAAATTCCAGCAAATTGTTCGAAACAGAAGTGAATATAGAATTTTATTATAAAAGAAGTATGTTTTTGATTTCATTTGTGTATCTAAAGTGTAATATGGTTTAACTTTATTATTTCAAGGTAATCACTTTGTGAAAGATCCAGACTATAAGATGCATAAGGTATATAACAACCTCTTCTTCTGAAAAGTCGCTCTCGATATGTGTAGTCATTGCCTTGATGGACCACAATTGATTTCCTATTAGCCAAAGGCCTGTCAAACCCACCAAACACACAACAAAACTTTCCTAACTGTTAATTTTGGCTTTACGACCGTTTGTGCCGACTCACCGCTATTCGTCCATGACGTAAGACGTCGTAAACGACACAATTTTCAGTACCACCATCACCATCACCTTCAGAAATGGAACAATTTTTTTTGTTACTCGGCTGCGAGTCGTAGACAAAAATTCGTTTTTTTTTTAATGTGGCAGCCAAACACTATCTAGCGTAACCCGATCACACTTATACAACTCGAGAAGCATATTACTAAAACAATCTATTGGGCAAATACTGAATTTCTGTTCACCATATCTGTAATATTATTTTTTTATTACTCATACGCAATACTACGTTGTGTTATAAATGTTAAGTATACCCGTGCGTGACCATGCTATCACAATGGTTAGCACCTATTTTTCTTCGGACGATGGTCAGCTTACGGCAACATTTTCACATATGATGGAAATCAATCCAATGATAGGGGAGTAACCTCATTATTTGGGAAAAAAATAAAACGATTAAGTAGCAGGGCAAAATTTCGTATCAAACAATGCCTCATTGTGAATGCGTTGGAACGTCCGAGCGCAAAATGATGGATTTATTTTTACTATTAGGTGCGCAATTAAGTTCTCGCTGCTTTTTTATAGAAATACAACTTTATTATGGAAAAATGTTTACAAATGAATGACTTTTTTCCATCATTCAAAGCAAAAGCTCGAATTCCGTCACGGCAAAACTGTTCATTTTTAAAGGCTATCCACGAATCTAACCATTCGTTGATATCGTCATATGAATGGAACTGCTGGTCAGCCAGACCGTGTGTCATCGAATGGAACAAGTGATAATCAGACGGCGCAATATCTGAAGAATATTGGCGGATGGGGTAAGACATCCCATTTCAGCGTTTTCGAGCGTTGTCATGCTGAGAATCAGTTTTTTGTGCCTCTCCTCGGCTCAATCACATTAATTGGAGTCGATACCGAACCCCAGTGATGGTTTCGCTTGGGTCCAACAACTCGTTATAAATAACACCGACCTGGTCCCACCAAATACGGAGCATGACCTTTGCAGCTTGAATATTCGGCCGATGCAACGACGTAGAAGCATGACCGGGCAGTCCCATGACTTTCTTTTCTTTGGATTGCTCTAATGAATCCAATACGATAAAGGAAACCTTTCCTTTTTTGTCACTGAACAGTTGTTCACAGGCGAAAAATACGACGCTCAACGTCCCTTTGCTTTAACTCATGAGGAACCCAAGTTCCTTGCTTTTGAATCATTCGCAACACATGCAATCGCTTGGAAATTGCTTGACGCCTCATCAAGCCGAATATATATTGTGTGAATACACTTGGCTCATTATGTTTAGGTTATGGCAAAATCCACTGGCACCTACAGCAGGCGCCATCTATTGACAAACAGCGGGAACTTAATATATTTGTAGTATTAAATTTTTATTACTCATACGCAATACTATCTAGTGTGAAAAATGTTAAGTATTCTTGACTATCTTGTCACAAAAATTAATTTATAGTGCGGATAGAATACAAATTTATCGGTATCAGTATAACCACTTATTTTCTTTCGAGCAATGGTCAGCTTACGGCAACACTTTCACACATGAATGCCATAATAAAATCGTCTCTAGTTTTTTCTTAAATGATGGAAAGCAATCCAATGGCGGGGGAGTAACCTCATCATTTAGGAAAAAAACTGAAACGATTAGGTGGCAGAACAACATTTCGTACCAAACAATGTGTCATTGTGAGTGCGTTAGAATACCCGACCGCAATGTAGCCAATTTATGACTACAATGAAAATGCTCTACACAGAATAATATTCCATATTGTTGTTACTTAAACGCCATAATCCAGCAGCAAAGAATAGCTTAGATCACGTATTGAGTATTACTCCTCGGACTCAAAGCCCAGCATGACCATCTATTTCTTCTTCGGTCAGCTGTCAGCAACACTTTCACATATTCATTTTCTAATAAATCTCCTCGAATTATTCTTCAGATTTGTCATTAAATCATAGATCTGTTTCAGCGAGTTTTAAGGCAAAAGTATTGGAAATAATTGAAAATAAGTTGCCGCATCCTACAGCAATTATATCATTTAATTGTGACTCAGATTAAAATTTCCTTATTTTATGTTATGTAATGAAATTTAATATCTTTTCACAATTAATAACGAAAAAAACATAATTAATCAACTCATTCACATGAAAATGAACTGAAAAATAAATCTATGTAAACAACTAAAATCTTTCCTGACATTTGCTTGTTATTTTCATTATTTGAACATAACATTTTTAAATACAGTACACCACCACACCACTCAAAATTCTGCGAGAGCCTGAAAAAATAGTCCATCTACGGCTACATGTCTGTGATTTTAACATTAACTTAACATAGAAACCTGTCAGTGAGTGAGTGATACAGGATTTGATTTTGCATTTAACCTCCCCCATAATTTTCTATCATCCTGCGATGTGATGGTGACGGGCCACAAACAGTTGCTGTTGTATTAACTGACAGTCAAACAATGAACTAAAATGGCAAAAGGAATGCGCTCAGTCTGCATACAGTCGCTGACTGCACTTACTTTTACTCACCAGCACGGAAATGCATAGAAAAAATAGGCATTCAGGTCTTCTATGTTATAATTTTTGTTTTTTTATTATGTCCTGCACATTCTCATCCTCTAACTTTTGTGATGTGTATTATTATTTCGACGTCTATGTGCAAGAGAGGCACATACACACACACACACAAAGACAGAGAGAGAGACACTCAGACAAACACAATGAATGACAGACAATGGTACAAATGTCAACAGCATAAAAACGTTAGCAGTTAACTCAACTGACACACTGAATGAAAATACAACTTAGATTTATACATCCGAGCAATGTCCGTGTTTTACTCGTATTCCGCATCCCTGTTATAATCTTGGATCTAGGAGGTGGCAGGATGAGAAAGAAGTAGTGTGACTGCATGAATAAATGTTTGGACTAGGTTTGTCGTACTGGCCGTTGATGATAGTGCTATTTGTGTGTGTGTGTGTGCGCTAACGTTAGTGGCGTTTCTGAATTTGATGTTTAAATTGTTGGAATGAAAAGGAACGAGAGGTCACAGTTGCAGTTTTTACACAATTAACTGCTTCTTTAAAGGAAATAGTTCGTCACCGTCTTCCCTCTAATATCGAAATAGATATTTAGTGGTTTGAAAATTTACTTTTAGTTATTCTGCATGCCTTAAAAACAAAAATTCCCCTCTGAGACATTTCTGACATTGATGTTTTTCGAAACGAAAAGGAAAGAGGAGGCACAATTGCAGGTTTGTCATTGCCTTCCCTTGAATAAAGCGGCAGATATTTAGAGGTTTAAGAATACATAGAATGTACCTTTTATTATCATGCATGATCGGCAAACACAAATTTCTAATTCGTTTCCAAAAAAAAAAAACGGACATCTCTTTGACACTTTGACAACAGGCAAGTTGTCAGTGGACCAGTTTTCTTTGAAAAATGTAACTGTAAATTAAAAATACAACAAATTCTTACATATCTTATCTCATATAACATTTTTATTATTCATACGTACGCAGTATGACTCAAAGTAAATTAATATCACGTATTCGTAACTATACTATAAAATTTCCGAACATAGCGCCGTGATTAATTCGTGCAACTATTGCATTGCAACGTGAATTTAACCTCCTGTGACTGGACTGTAATGTTTTCGACATAGTTTCGCGATAGTTAATAAGTGCGATTATAGTCCATTTCATCGTTCAATCAACTCCCAATACTGTCATCCATTTCTCGATGTGAATATGAACGTTTCGTGTATTTGAACAAATGGCAAGTCTGGAGAAAGCCTCCAAAATTAACGTTCGTAAACTTCCTTAAACTGTAGGTCCCATTCAGCGAGTCTAAGAACAGAAATGCGTATAAGCACAGTGAATACCAACTGCTCTTCCATGTCTCTCAGGTCCCATGAAATTTAAATAAATTTTAGTGGCTGTTGATTTCCATTTATTTTAAATATTGTTTTGTTAATAGTTTGCCAGAAAATTTTAAATTCAAAGGCATTTTTATGATAGCAAAGAAACCAAAAGTGCAATTTCGTAATCATAATCCATGTGAAGTTACATGCCTAGGGTCTATGGACGTTGTTTAGCAAATCTTGCTACGTATACGTTTCATGTTGAAAATAGATTTAACTAAAACATAGTATTATTATATTATAACATAGAAACATATATAATATTACTTCCTAAGCATTTTTTTTTATTTTGAAACTTGTTGCCAAAATATTTCGTTTCATATTCGTTGTCGATATTATGCCATTTTACTTGAGGGCATGACCACTTCGTATATTAAGAATAGTTTATTATATACGATCGTTATATAATCTGAAATGTGGGCTTAACAATTGCTTGTGGAATTTAGAGTTGTAGCTCAATGTAAAAATCCATGTAAATTCTCTTTGATCGATCTTGTTTAACTTCTATCTATCGGGAATTCCATCGAAACTGAGGGCACCAACACCTTGTCAAGGCCTAACAACGCGTAATATCGTCAGGATTTACCTTGTATGTATTCTTGATTTATAATCCCCTTCTCCAAGAGGAAGCATAACGAAATTTCCGTAGCTAAATCGTCGCCCAATATCTTTATCGGCTGCTTTATCAGCCAGCGGTGATAAATCTTAAAATTATTGCAAGGTTTCTGTCGATAGTCACATGTTACCTTTAAAGTCTACCAATAAGAATTAGAATTAAGTATACGTACCATAGGCTTTATTCTATAATTTCGATTCCCTATAAGGCATACCGAGCATGGCACGATGGCTAGCACAAGCGACTATTGTTGACATAATTCCAGGTTCAACCCCGCATGCTGCCACTTAAAATTATTTAACACTTCGAGTAGTCAAATAATCGACAAATCTTGTAAATGCTTCTCAAATTGTAGGTCCCTCTGAGTAGATCTAAAAATAGAATACGTGTAAGCTCACTGAATGTAAGAAACTCTCCTGTATCTCATCCATGAGATGTAAGAGAATTTGTCTGTTTATTACGAACACTCAACATATATACGGTGGCGCATAAGTAACGTTAAGACTTGATCAGTGAATATATTTTTTTGTTTAAGTCTTTTTTTCGTCTCTCTACAGAATTAACTAAATAATACTTAGGAAATTTATGATGGAAAGACTCAGCATAGAACAAAGAACCAAAGTTGTTCAATTTTACTTTGAAAGTCAGCATTCGATTATTCAGATCATATCAAAATTCCTTTCATGTTCGAAATGCTACTAGCGCTCCACCAATTTACTGACTACTTCAGTGTTTTGGGCAACAAGGGGCTGTCTGTGATCTTCTGCGTGCCGGAAGACCTCGTGCGGTTGGAAATGAAGTGACCATTGCTCGAGTGCAAGCAAGTATTGAGGAAAAACCCGAAACGTCCACCAGGCAACGTTCTTAGCAGTTAGAAATGTCTAGGCTGTCTTTGCAAAGAATTTTATATATATGTTACATCTTTTCTCATATAAGATGCAATTGGTTCACGAGTTAAAACCAAATGATGCACAAGAACGCATTCAATATAGTTGCCGTTAACGTTACTTATGCGCCACTCAATAGAATAATTACATTTTGCCAATAGAAGTCTGAGCTGCATGTAAAAGATGTAGCATAATTTCAAAGCAGCTCCTTCTGTTTTTCTTTGTTAAAATGTTGAGAGACACTATTAAAGAGTTCGGAGGATGTATCTCTAAACATTTCAGCAGAGAAGTATTCGGAGACATCATATTGTGAGGAAGAGTAATGAGTAGAGGACATAGGGGAACAGTTCATTGCTATACATAGTGCAGCATTATAACGAAATTTCAATTTGTGTGGTTTTTTAATGAGTATGACTAAGTTTCAGAGCAACACTCTATCATTCAGTTCTCAAGTGCTACCTGGGAGGGATGCGATAAACTTATTTCTACACTTCATTTTGCTACTTGCTGTAATATCTATCTCACCGTTACAAATTTTTATGTTTGTCTCATTTACAGACTTTCCAGGCAAGTGGCTGGAAATCTTTTCACAGCAAGGTTTGCTTTCAACGAATATAGGTCGTTTGACAACATATGAACGCGTAAAAATAGCTAAAACTTATTACAAAAGTGGTGATTCAAATGTGGGCATTCAATCGACCAAAAATTGTTGCATATGGTGCTCGGAAGACCCAACAGTGATTGCGGAAAAGCCATTGTAGCCGGAAAAGTGACTCTTTGTATTATCTGGAGATACGATTGAACCGTATTTTTTCGAAAAGTACCCCAAAATCCACTACTGCAACCAATCCAGAGGCGGTAATTAAAATGACGTTATATTTCGTGCATAATGGCAAGATCTAAGCATTATAATGAAATAAAAGTTTCATCGAAATCATAGCTTTATGTGTGTTTTATTTAACTTTACCTGAAACCGAAAAATTGTTAACCCATTATGTACCGAATAAACTCGAATTTTTAGTGCTGCTATTTCTGCTTCATCAACTTTATTATTATCCGCTTCTTATTTCTAGTTTTACAGGCATTGAGGACTATAAACTACGTATAATTTTAGTGCTTATACGAATTGCAAAACTATGCGTATACTTAATATTAATTAATTCATAGGGATAGATTTCCTCCATAAAAATCTAAGGTAAGTTGGAAACAATTCCTATTACCTTCAACACCTTTATTAGTTTCCGTTTTTCATTTCTATAACAAATTATTTCTAAATCAGATTTGTTTAAAACCATAAAAGCTGAATTTGCAATACTTTGATATGTTCCATTTTTATTCCAACATCCGAAAGATATTCGTCCGTATTTTCCATACAAGTAATATTTAGGAGATGAAAGGAAATCCATCTTTAATGCGAAATTTGCAGCTTTGGCCACTACGTATTGCCAACATTCAATCAATACTTGGGAATACTTTTTACCCTAAAGTAACGTTCTGTTGTGATCCTCGTCCAGTTGCGATGTGACAGTGACAGAATAAGAACAGAAGCGGCAACAGCAGTAGTTAAAATGATTGCCGTTTACACAGAGATGCAAATATAAACACTTTCTCTCACACACACACACATAAATACCCGCTACGGCACACTCTCTCACATACTTGTGTTTAAAACTCAGCTACTCTGACAAACCGGGCACAGGCTGCCAGTGAATTATAACGGAAACGGAAATGAGTTCCTCGTACAGCAGCAGCCCCAGCACCAGCAACAACAACAACAACACAAGAAGAGAATCCAAAGAAAACAAATGAGTCGATGCTTCGATGACGGGTCACAAAATGCACTAAAGAGGCCCAGAGACAAAGGCAGACGGACGAATGGAGTGAAGCGGAATAACAACAAATTGTAGAACTAATAGAAATGAATAAAGAAAATAAGCATGAGCATCGTCAGCAATTCTAGTTAGTGGCAATGGCTGTAGCGGCGAGCTCTAGTGAAAAAAGCAAAATAAGGGGGAAAACAAGAATTGGGTTATAAATATTTAGAATTGATTGCAACAAATTAAAGGAAATTTGAAAATCAATATAAAGAGAGATGGGGCAGCAACAAACACATAAAGAACATCAACCAACGACAACAGAAATGACTGGGAAAACTAGGAAAGGAAATTGTTAAATTAAAAGGAGAAAGGCACAACGGCAATGACAGCAAAAACAGAATATACAGAGCTGTGATTATTTGATTAATTTTAGTTGGCCAAGAAAAATATTTAACAACAATTATGCTATGTCATAAAGTATAGGGCAGGGAATGTAAACAAATCTAAACTAAGAGTTACTGCAGTAAAAATGGATTAAGATAAAGCTTAAGCTTTTAAATTAGAGAAAATTGTTGGTAATAACTAATAAAGTGGTCAACTTTTAAAGAAAGGCCAGATCGTAGTATGATTACACACCTACTCGTATATATTATGCTCTATAACCGCTTTAAGTACTAATTTTGCCCTGGCTAATTTTAACATTTGTGGAAAGATTGCCTTATATATTTATTACATTATACAATATATCTACATGGGAAACCTTTCTTGCCTCATATCCTGTATCCTCACACAAAAACAAGACAACTTTCCCTTAAGGTTAGTCAAATAACTAAAAGCTACACTTAAGATTTTATTTATACTGCATATATGCAAAATCAAATTTAAATAACTTTCACAAAAGCTTAGCACATATCCTTGTCGTCCTTGCTGTACAATACATTTCTCTCCCTTACTTTGTTTGGGGGCGGCCGGACCATATGCGAAGCAATAAAGAATCTTTTAAATTTTGAAAGATAAAAAATGCTATATATATTGAAACATTATTGTTATTTTTGTCCATGAGATTGGCAATTTTTTCTACTTTCTTTTGATTCAATAAAAAATGCATTGATTTCCTTTACCGCATTTTTTATGGCCTATAAAAAATTAAATGTTTACGAAATGTTTTTAAGCCCCTTTTAAGAGCATCTAAAGTGAATTTACTTATTTATAACTTTGCAAGGATGAGGGTCTTAACAACACATAAACACATTTGCAAAAAACATGTTTATATTTATGCAGACATCACAAAGCCAGGAAAGTTATAAGAGAAATATTGAGAATAATTAAATATATATTTCTGTTATCACGTCTGCTTACTACTGGATTTTTAAGACATTAAAACATTTTTTTAAGACATTATCCTGAGAGGTTTTAAAATATCAGTTAATCCATTCAATTCAATAAATATTAAAAGCTAAATTTAGATTGAATCATTTGTATAGAAACGTAAATATACCATGAAATGTTCTTAGATTTGAAGATAGCTAACAAAGACACGTATACTTATTAAGTATTTTACATAAGTAGCTATGGTTATGGTATACTTAATAATTACTAGTAAAAGTAGCCATAGCTTACTGTAACTGCGCATACTTAATATGAAATTGATGCGTATGCTTAATAATTATCAGCAAAATCACACAAGGTTTACTGCAACTGCGTACACTTAATATAAAATCGATGCGTATACTTAATAATTATTATCAAAAATATCCATAGTTTACTGTAACTGCGCATACTTAATGTAAAATCGATGCACATACTTAATAATTATTAGCAAAAGTATTTATGTTTTACTGCAACTGCGTATACTTAATCTAAAATGTAAGTCCTAATAGTCGACCCTTTCAATTTTCCCATTTTCTACAGTGTAAACATCTATAGGTATTTTATGTCAAATAAAATATCGGATATTACGTTGCAGACCTGAGAACGAAAGCAATATCATTTTTACAAAATTCGTTTTTATTTATCGAAATGCGTAGGCGTAATATGGATTAGAATGCAGCCTTCGTTAGAGGAGAATGCGTATACTTAATAGCAGAAGTGCATATAAATCTACACGGTTTTACAAATAATGGTTTCGCCGGTAAGTTATGGTTGAAATTATGTGGTGTGAAATATTGTATAGTAAATTTGGATTTTGGATAACGCAAGAAAAGTTAAATATCCAATTTTGTGTCAGCGTCATTGCATTGATTGCTTAGAGAGGAACATGACAAGGCTGCTTTAAATGGCAGAAGTTGTCGTGAATGATTTTAAACGTTTAAGAACGGCGACAGGGAGGCTCATTTGTATTGGTTTATGGCTGTTGAATACCTTGTAGACTAGCACATAAACTTAATAGTACTCCGCTTTCATTTTGCCACTAATTTTTCTCCTCTATAAACAATTGCTGGAATATTGAATCTTCTTAAGCATTCATAAAATTCTTTCAAATCTCTTTTATTTGTCATAGTTTATTACAAACTCCCTCATTCCCTTCCACTGTGTTAGAGTTTTACAGCAACATTTGAAGAAAAGATATTCAAAAAAAGAAACCGAAACTGCAATTGTCTCTGAATGTTGTCGTCGTTTTATATGTTCTCTTTATTTTTGTATTACAAAACGGTTAAATTTAACTGCAACTTGTGCAAATTTGAGTGGCAGGCAATATGCCAAATATTCAAAACTCCCACACTTCCATCTGCCCCCAAAATCTGCCCTCCAAATACACCTTCCAACATACCAATTTGTACATATGAGAATATTCCTAAATTCAAAGCAGCCTCCATAATGTTGCCTTAACTTGCAATGGATTTTTAGCTTGACTTGACTATTTTGCTCTGGCCGAAAAAGGCCTACATCGTTAAATATTTACCAAGAGTGAGAAAGGGGTGGTCCTGTGTCTTTTTTTGGGCAGTGCCTGTGAATGTCGACAAAATATTTGCATTTGTTTTATGTTATTGTAGAGTTCAAGTAGTTATAGAAGTTAAGCCTAAAAATCGACATTCTACCAGTATGGCCAGAGTGAACTTTAGGCTTTTACTTTGTGCCACTACATGCCGGTTTGCAACTTGTGGACTTAACAGGTTCTAGTGCCGGGCAACTAACGTGGCCTTTCATTGTACGGCATAGAAATGCGCTGAATGGGAGAGATGTGCGAGGGAGTGCTTTATATGGCTCACTATAAAACCTCACGTTGACTGTTATTTTCTTTTTTTAAGGCAGAGCTTCGACATGTTACTTTTGCCGGCCAGGCTAGGCCTGGCTGTATGAGGTACCGGAGTATTGCAGTTGGAGGCATTCGTGAGTGTATATATATACATGTGTGTGTGTGTTTGAATCTGTGTGTGCATGTATTTGAATGTATGTCAAATATTTGGCTATGAGCCAACAAAATTTTCAAGCATAAAATACAAAATATCCTGCGATTAGTTAGCAAGTAACCCAACCAGCAAGTTCCAGCCAACCCGAAGCATCTGCCTATATTGGCATACAAATACACCAGCAAATTTGCACAAACACACACACACCCAGTTAAGTGCACATTTTATACGTACGTACCATACAATACCGTAAAACATTTCAAATACAAACGATCAAAAAATATTATTTTGTAATACACTATGCAGCAGCCTTTACAAAAACGAGAAGCAAAACTCCAAATATTTTCAGCCAGCTAAAAAAGATCGAATATACATCCACACAATATTGGTAGCAATTTAAGGAAGTGGTTTGAACAGGTTGGGTGGAAATTTTGCTATCAAAACAGGAACTATTCAGAATCTTAGATTTTATAGAAATTCTTCCTCAAAAATTAAAAATTGTATAAAAATGTATGTAAAAGAGAAAATATGTTTAGGAAAAGCTTTAAACCAGTGAAACTGAGCTGTTCTACTTATTATTTCTTAAGAATGTACAATCATGTCTTTTCGACCCAACAAACAAAAATACGAGGTGTGTTCAAAAAATCAGGTGAATGTTCATTTTTCTCAAAAAATATTTGTTTATCATTATTTGTTTATTATTTATTTAATATTATTAGCGCAATTTATTATTTTATTATTTATTTATTCAAAATTTCTATTTTATCTCCTTCAAAGTAGTCTCCCTTAGATATAATACACTTGTGCCAGCGTTTTCTCCTATCCTCGAAGCAGTTTTGATATGCACTTTTTGGTATGTCCTTGAGCTCTCTCACCGATTCGGTTTTTATCTCCTCAATCCGTCCTTTCATGGGTCTCTTCGATCTTGGGAACAGGAAAAAGTCGCAGGGGACCAAATCTGGTGAACACAATGGCTGATGCATGATAATGGTGTTTTTTTTTTTTTTTTTTTTTTGTCCAAATAATCTCTCATAAACAAAGATGAGTGAGCAGGTGCGTTATCATGATACAAAAGCCATGAATTCTTTTCCATAATTCTGGGCGCTTTTTTCATATTGCGCAAACGGCGCATAACTTTAAGGTAATACTCCTTATTTACCGCACGACCTTGTGGTAGGAACTTCTGATGCACTGCACCATGGTAATCAAAGAAAACAGTGGGAAAATCCTTGACATTTGATGGAACTTGACGTGCTTTTTTTGGTCTTGGCTCTCCTGGACTCTTCTATTGGGACGATGGGGCTTTGGTTTCGATGTCATAACCATATACTCGTTGTCATGGACGAGCTGTAACATCCTATTGACATATGCACGGCGGCATATATAGTTTTGTGGAAGAAGCTCTTGTGTAAACTGAATTTTAAATGGAAACAAATGCAAATCGTTGTGCAGAATTGTGGCCAAAGTTGTTCTTCGAAGACCAAGCTCCTGAGCACTGCGTCGAATTAAGGTTGATGGATTGTTTTGAACACTGTCTTGACCAGCAGTAATGTTTTCAGCCGATCTTGCAGTACGTTGTGGTCCATGCTTGGTCCTAGCAGGTATAGATCCTCTTTCTTCAAAATCATTCACTACACGATAAATAGTGCGTCTTGTTGGCACGTTGTTTATCCCAAAACTTGCACTTAACTTTCTCATCGTCACAGCAATCGATGATTGATTTTGATAAAATGTTTTAGTGATTAAAACACGTTGGTTTATAGAATATTTCTCCATGATAAATTTGCCACGTCTCTACTTTATGACTGCCAAGTATGAACTGTCAAATGGCGGCAAAACAAAGTAGTATACCTTCCTGACTGACACCCTGTATAATAATAATATTTCTTAATCAATATGGTGATAAAGTACGTTTTCTAAAAAAAATTTGTTCTGCAAATTACCTCCCGTAGAAATCGGGTTTTCCTTCCAAACGTGTCCTTAAACTTCGATTTTGGAATTGCTTGGGCTATTTTTGGGCAGAGTTTTCTCTGAGGCAAATAAAACAGATGTATTTATTACTTTTTAATTTAGAAATCATTAGCAATAATTTTCCAACTAATCTAAGAGATTATTTTATTAATTTTTTCTCACGAAATAGGAAGTAGGAAGTATGTTTAAATTTAAAAATTCCCCAAGTCGAGACAATAGCTTATACTTTTCATACTTCCCTCGTTTTTTGAGAGCATAAATCTCGTTTATAGGCTAGAATAAGCAGGAAAATTGTTGTGCTTGCACCCCACCAAAAAAGTCATATTTTTCAAATGCACTGAAGCTGAATATAGTAAACATTGAGGCCTGTTTAAGCTCCTTTTTACATTTTCATTCAGTTTCATTGCGGACCATTCATTTTATGCTAGAAGAGTTATTCCTCCCCCCTCACACCCGCATACACACTCATGCTCATAAATACCAATGAAATTGAAGTGTTTTTAAGTTGTACTATGAGAAAGGATTTTTCAGGCCGTTTTACTTTACTACATTGAACATCGCATAGATGCTGTAGTTGGTGTCGCTGGTTATAGCCTTGTCTACGACATGTTCGGCAGGCTGGAACAGCAATTCACTCACTATCACCCGAGAAAATATTTCATGTGACAAAACATGCTTTAGTAAACGAAAAAAAAAATGCGAAACAAAATACAAACGTTAACAATTTCACCCCCGTTTTAGCATAACCTCTGCAATGGCGGGCCAGTGGGAAAGCAACAAGAATATAAATCGTTGTGTAGAGGCCAAAACTATTTTAGAGTTTTCGGCTGGAAAAAATATTTGCTAGCAAATCAAATCCATAAATACGTCAGTTGCATCTCACTGCAAACTCACAAATCTAATGCTTTGTTTCGTGGAAATGACACATCATTTCGCAAAATTAATATTTTTCGATTAATCAACAGAGTGTAAACATGCAACGCTGATATATTTGACGTTGCTGAAAGAATTTTGTTAGTTTTTGCTATATTTGTTATTCCTTTTTTTTTCTTTTTTTTTTCATGGATAGAGTGGATGTGGACATTAAGGGTGCTGGTGACGTATGAGAAATGTGAATTGTTACTCATACGGTATGTTTATCATACGTGCACGTATGTGCTTTATATGAAAAGTAATTTTTGCTAGAACAAAATTTGAAATTTAAAATAAAATAGAGTTTGATATTAGCTCATATAGCACTATTCCGCAGTTAAATGATAATAATTAGAAACAATGGGAACCAATCAAGGACAAGGCGAAGGAAAACAAAATGGAAAATTGAAACAAAAAGTAAACAATTACAATATTAAAACTAAGAAATATGTAAACGTTCTGTTTGAAAATTGAAAAATGCATAGTTAAATTAAAAAAAAAAATACAAAATTGAAAATATAAAGGTAACTATTAGGAATTATATTATAATTTAATTTTAATTCATTTATTCAGGATTGTAATTTTAAGCCTTAAAGCCGGTTTGATTAAATCATAATATTACAACGAATCTTAATAATTCAATAATTCCATAAATCAATAACAAATCCATTAACTTTACAATACTAACGTTATAAAAAAATTGGTGTATCTCAATACCACAAAAATATGATTTACAATATGACGATCTACTTCACCATCACACGATCATACTTCATATAATATAATTAAGCATATAATTAAGCAAATGTGCCCAAAAATGTACAGAGTGGCGCGAAACTAATCATTCTAATGGAAAATTCACTTATTTTTGGAAATATCATCATCACCTGTCATCGACACTTTGATGTTTATGAAAAAAAAACGTTCCACCTTGCAGGAAAATTTGCATTCATGAAGTATAAAATGTCTGTGGGATTTTATACCTCAAAAGGATTTTGGGCACTGAAACATTACGTTTGGTTTATCCAAACACTCACGCCCTTATCTAGCGATTAGTTCATAAACCGTCTTCCACACGGTGGATCGCATTACGTTTGCTTCATTCCACAGCGCCAGTTCTGCTAACCAAAAATATAATGTCTGTTGGATTTCATACTTAAAGAATGTGAATGACTGAAATCTTATCCAGCGATGTGTTCATACAACGTCTTTCACACGATGGATCGCAATACGTCCAGTATGAAAAAAAATCCTTACACAAAGTCTACATCTAGCTTGTTGTAAAATCGGCCTTTTTCAGATTTCATCTAAAGAAAGAAGTCTAGAGCCATTAAATCGGATGTTAAGGTGATTGCTTTTGCGTCACCTTGTACAAATAGTCTACGAACCAATACAGAAATGTCAATCAGGAGAATTGTCTTAGATATACCATCAACCAACATCATTTTGCATTGGTATAAAAATGTAAGAGGTGCCCAAAAAGGGCGTAGTAAATTTGCTAGGATCTTATCGAAAAAAAAAAAATACTTTGATTTAGAATACTATAAATATTATAACTTTTTGAAGCCCTCCGCTTAAAAATTGTAGAAGGAGCACTGGTTTTGGCTAAATCATTCAATTTGTTTGTGTGGTACCGCCAGAAGCTTAACAAAGCGGTCAGCAATTGTTCATTGGACTAAGTTTACTAAATGCTTCATGCGTCTTAGACTATATTGAATTTAGTGCAATTGGATGAGGGATATAAATCTATGAATATATGACTCAAATATAATAATTATATGAGAGTTAGTTAGTCGATTTCTACTAATTTTACCAAGTACTATAATGCTATACAAATGACGAAAATTTAAGTAACTGAATTAAGGGTTACAGAAGAAATATAAAATTTTCACAAATCGATCAATTTGTGTGGGGAGTAACAAAAGACACGACGACGAAGCCGTAAATTTACAGAATTTAGAATACGAAAGACATCATCACGTGTCAAATTTAACACAATTCTGTTTAAATGCTTGAAAGATATGAAAATGGAAACATTTGGTCATTTTCAAGGAAGTCATTTGCCAATACGATTGGCAGAAACTTACTAGCTTACTACAGCCTAATAATTTGAGATTACAGCGGAAAGATTACATTTCTGAAAATCAAAAAAACGTACTACAGCCTAATAATTTGTGATAACAGAGGAAAGATTTCATTTCTGAAAATCCAAAAAAAAAAATCGTATGGAAGGTGGACGATGGGTTTGATAGTGGCCACCGTTTCTTCATCCTCAGAACTTACC
This sequence comes from Philornis downsi, assembly GCA_019455685.1. Taxonomy (NCBI): domain Eukaryota; kingdom Metazoa; phylum Arthropoda; class Insecta; order Diptera; family Muscidae; genus Philornis; species Philornis downsi. The sequence continues at coordinate 717,273 of JAHXMU010000145.1, read as the reverse complement.
TCACCAAATTTGTGTTAAACTTTTCTGAATTCAGTGCAACCGCTTGAAAAATATGAAGACAAAAATAAATCAAAAAGTCATAGTCGTAGTTATCTCTTATATCAACTATATTTGAGTACAACGCATCGTGCAAAATTGTGCGGTTCAACTTTTGTAAATAAATCTTCTTAAGTTCTTTCGTGCTAATCAAGTGGAAGCTGGACTTATGTAAACTTTATACAAATTTATTTATGTTGGAACTAGGACTACGGCTATTCGCCACATGCGTTTTCAATCGCATCGTAAAAACGAAAAAAGGAAGAACCAAGGAAGGCTAATTTACGCCATTTTTGTCATATGAAAACAGATTGCTCTAAACAGAATTTCAGGGTACCAATGCGTAATGGCGGCAAATTAATATAACATTTATACACGCAAACCATTCGGCAACTCAAAGCCGTTTTCTCTGGAGTTTTGAGTGAGCTGATTGCACGAACATCTACAGTTCTTTATTCAGAAATATTCAATCGTGATGGTTAAATTATATGCTTTTGTAAGCATACTCGTTACCAACTGCCGTCCCAAATTGAAAATGAAATAATATTTTCTTCAACAACTCAAAACCGGTTTCTTCCGAGTTTTATGCATATTAAGAAGGTGAAGAAATATTTTGAGTTCTTTCCTCTGAAATATCCAAACACAGTTTGGACGGTTTATTTATTTATTTATATAAAGCTAACTTACAATTGAAAAAACTTAAGGCTAACTATATTAAAAAAAAAATTAGCCATGTCTGCCAGGACCTTCAACTAACATAGTAATATTGGAAAAAAAAGGATGAGAAGTATTACAATATAAAGTTTTTTTTTAACTAACTTAAATTTTAATGCACAAGTTCGATTTTTTGAAGAAATCTAAAATTAATTTTATATTTCTATTTGAAGAATTGGCGATGAGAGTGATAGAATCTGCATTAGCAAATGTTGATTATCTCTGCTGGCTCAGGAATGTGCATGTAGAAATAATATGACTAATGTCAATACAAGCACCATTACATAAAGGACAAAATCCTACTTAAACCCTTATCTATATAAAGTGAATTTGTCTAATTGGTGTGACCAAGACGGATCCGAATAATTTTATTGAGTTTTTCAAAAACTCAGTCGTAGAAATGCAGTTCGGGTTGATGTCCTTATACCAGTTCGATGTACGATTTAAAACGACTAGATGTTTCTGCATCAATTCTTTCCGCAGTTGTAAGGTTATATTACTGCTGTTATAGTAGTATAGGGTATAGAGTAGTACCCTCTGTATATACCAATGGGAAAGCAGTTGCGAGTTTAGCTATTGAGTCGACTTTCTCATTACCTTTAATTTCAGTATGACTAAGTGTCCACATAAGTTATATTTTGGGGAATTTGTGAATAATTATGGTTCGGATTTTAACAGCGTAGAAATTATTATTGTTGAAGTTCGATATAGCATTTAGAGATGAGAGGGAATCAGAGCATATTAGTTAGTTCATACTAGTTTTAATTGATTCGTATACGGCTATAACCTCTGCAGTGAATCCCGTTGAGTAATAAGGTAGAAGTCCAGTTTTTAAAGGT
>JAHXMU010000145.1:687123-715674 GCA_019455685.1 Philornis downsi | reverse complement strand
ATCTACTAATAATACTTATGAAATGATCTGTACCAAAATTAGAATATGTCGGATTATATTGACTGACTTTACTTTTTTCGTATCGAATTTTTAAATTACTGAAAAGGATTGATATCTTTGGTTGGGCAATCATAATCGTGAGTTAAAATTGCAACGCATCTACCTATATAGTCTGAACTCCATCACCAAATTCACTACACCAACTTTTAACAATATTTCAAAAGCCTAACCCTTCCAAAGTAGTTATGGCCGCCCATCGAGTTGTTTAACGAAGACTTATCTTGCTAACAAAAAGACTTCATATATTATTGTCTTCTAAAATATAACTATCTTTCCAATTTTTATTCTAAACGGGTAAGACGACGTTTATTACTTCATTGATTTCATATGATGTGATATGTTTATTCCCACCTACTACTTTAAAAAATATTATCACAATATTAAACTACTTTCAAATATATTTGACCACTCAATCTTTAAAATCATAAAACTTTTATTGGAAAAAATAAAATTCTATATTTGTTTGCCTGTTTTCTTCCTAGTTCCCTAAAAATATGATCATAACTTTTAGCAACAATTCAGTAAGTTTCGATAAAAACTTAAAGTCCTAAATTTCCAGTAATCGACATGGCCAAACATACACTCAAACACTCGTACCCTAACACCTACTTTAAAACCAAGCCACTTAAAGTCCTTACCAATACACACACGTAATTGCAAAATGCTTTTAGAATTACGTAGCAAAACATGGTTTGTTGTTTTGGCCATTTCATTGTTTTAGTTGATGCTGCTACTGTTGTTGTTGTTGCTGTTAATTTATGAAAATTTTATGTTTTACGAGGAAAATCCCTAAGGACTTTACGGCAATGTTTGCTTGTGCGGCTGGGACCAAGTAACAGTTTACTGACCTTGAAACTTTTTAGAATACATAGTCCTTGGTGTGTCCTCGCCTTTGTTGTTGGTCTTATTTTGTTTTGTTTTATTTTAGTAAAAGAAGTTTTTTGCCCTTGCCGGTAGGTGGATGTTTTTGTTGTTTTTTGATTCAATATTATAAATTTAAAGTCATCGTAGTTGGACATCTGCAACTTTTTACTTAAGAAATGTTCAGAACTAGGACGACGAATAGAAAATTGCGAAAATTATTTTTTAACAGCAGTTTTTTTATTATTTATTATCTGTTTAAAATTTTAATATTACAGGGTATTTTTAGTAAATATGATGCGAACAGAGGCCCAGTGCTAAAATACACTATGATCAGTACCATCCATGGCACATAAAATTATTTTTCTCATATCATTTACGCCTTTTGCACATGGTATAGATTACTCTAAAATTTCATAAACATATTGCAAAGTTGAATCGTGTATTACGCATACGCCCGTGAGCTCACTCGAAGCAAATTCACTATTAATATTAAGTATACGTTAAAAAATTTGCAAAAATTATTTTGTTGAAATGGTGATGACAACTGTTTCAATCAAACAATAAAAAAAAAAACTAAAATAAATAAATGATCGAACATGTCTATGGTGAAAGTATCGAAAGTAATGTGAGGAAAAGATTGTTATATTGTCTGAAAAGCATTTAAAGGAATTTATTCCGATGTATTAAATGTTCTCCAAACCAATTTCTAAATGGTGATCAAAATACAGACAAATAGACTAGTAGAAAGTTAGCCAAAAACGCGAAAAAACTGAAGCTTTCACAGCCCCTACCACAAACTTATAGCATCCTAGACTTCTTATTTAAATTTCTTCTTATAATACATAATACAGCGACTTAGTTGGTTTTTCTAATAGTTTGTTATTTTCTCCAACGGATACTCCGTTTCGAAGATATGGCCTTTATATTTCAGTGGCATTTTCTTGTGATGAGTTTTTTAGTATTTCGTTATAGAATATGAAGGGCATTGCTTTCTCCAAAACCCTTAGAAAACCGAAAATTTTTTGGTTACGATGGTGTGAAAAAATGATCGAAATTGACCTCAGAAGGATCCACTGCTGCAACCAATCCTGAGAAGGTCATTTAAATAACATTGTATTTCGCATTATAATGAAATGAACGTTTCATTGGAGTAGTAGTTTTATGTGTGTTTTACATAACTTTACTGTTAAAACCGGAAAATGGATAACTCTACATTAGTTGGAAAAAGTCAAAATAAACAAATTTTTAGAATTAGAAAAATGTATTCCTTATTGCACATCAACGTCGATTATTACACATTTTCATGATATTGATTGTACATAAGTAAGGGCATTTTCGAACAATTTTTGAGAAGGCTCAAGTATGACTGAATTCCGATCAACCGAAACGAAAAATCCAGTTAAACCGGTTATTCGAAAATTGCGGTTTTGAAAGAGTCAGCATAGAGTTTTAGCCTAAAAGAACCAGATTTTGAATACTCTAAGTCCGGCCGCATTTTTTTTCTTTTTTTTTTTTCTTTTTCATTACTCAAATTCCCACTTCGAAGCAGTCATTTTTTATCGTTAAAGGACAAAAGAACATTCACTAAAGTGAATGCGTTTGAAACAAATTTAAGCAATCGGTTTATTCCTTGTTATAAGCATAATATTATTTCAGAAAGAATCTACTTTAAAGGTGATACTATAAATTTAAATGAATAATTAATGTTTTAAGTTTCATTGAAAAATTCCCGGTACTTGTTTTAACAGAACGTATCAGCTTTTAAACCCATTGAAAACTAATTCTAATTCTTAATGCAAAATATTAAAAGAACAGCAAAGCATTGAAAGAAAGTATTCAAACAGCGTAATTTTTTTTTTTGTCACATAGAAAGAGATTTATCAAAATCAGCTAAGAAAAGATTTTTCAAATACTAGTTTTCTTTTTAATTTGAGGCGACAAACACGATATTGAAACTGAAGCTGAGATATGTTACCTCATTTGGTGTGCTAAAAGCGGAGTTTCTTATAAACTCTTTAATCTGACAAGTCAGGTCCGCAGGATATGAAGTCTATATTTTTTTATCACAGACTCCTTGTCTTTTAGATGCTAAATGTTCGTTTGCTTAATAATTGAAATTTGAGTTATTGCTAGATGTTTGCTTTTCTAATGACGTACATATTTAAGACTTTCTCAGTTTTCAAATAGTTTAACTAAATCTGAAAGAGCGGGTATCTACAATGTCATCTTTAAATCTGAATAACTTCTTGACGGTACATTTACAGGCTGTTTCATATTATAACAACATTTCGTTTTAATTTCCGTTTACACACATGTTAGTAACCCTCCTTAGAACTCACGCATCAAAGAAGAATATTTCTCATCTTTCCAGGCGCCACAAATTACAATCGGTAGATGTTAAGAGCTAACAGTATTACCGCCAAAGTTGAATGGCCTATTAAAGAAACATTGACCAGACATTTTACATTAACATATACTCAAAAAAAATGGCCGCTTCATTATGCCAACAAAAAGCCAACCAACTTTCTAACAATCTACACCTACATACAGTCTAAGGCCTTAAATTTCCTTTTAGATCCTTTGTCTTACCGACAACGATTTGACCGAAATGCTAATGTTTACATTAAGCTTTTATTACAATGCAACAATATTTCATAAAAATCTCCAAAAACTTTCATCTCTACTCCTAGCCAGGACTTTGGCTACTTGTTAGGTGGTGATTGTGTGTTATTGTATGATGTCTGTAGGTGGTGATTCTGTGTGCTTTTTCGTGTGTCTTTGTATTTTTCTTGGTCTTGGTCTTTTCAACCATTTCTATTATTATTTTAAAAGTCAAATGGAACTATCTTTTCGGTTGGTAAATAGTACGTTTTCACCGTAGTTGTTGTTCAAATGGGTGACCCCGCTATTTCATAAGAGCCTGCAGTTTTGTAGTCGTTTTAAATATTTTATAACTGCCGCGGTGACCACTTTCTTATGCACTGGCTCCTAGGCACTTTTATGCGATGTATATGCAGATCATAGCCTGTGTATGTGTGTGTGTGTGTGTGTCTCTGTATATATATATATATATATACGTGCGAAAGAGTCTTAGCAGTGGCGCTGTTGTGTATTTTAAGGATATTTAAGGATGTTGAGTTTGTTGCTGTTGCGCTTGATACTGCTTGTACAAAAGCCTCTTATAGTCATAAGCGAAAATTAATTAAATATTTACAGGATTCTTATTTAAAAGTTCTCCGCCTCCGCTCCCAGCTATTTTGCTCTGTCCCTTTATGTGTTTGTATGAATGTATGTGATTACGTGAATATTGTGTCGGTTTGTATTGTAGGTAGCTCTTTATTTGCTGTAGTATTCAAAGTTTTACCATGTCTGAATCAATACAAGTTTTTCATTTTTCTTAAGGGCAATGTTGAGACACGTTAACTATAAATGAAAATTGCAAATAGTATAATGTGCCATGGATTTAACAGCTTAAATAAAGGACACCAGTATTTCTATCGTGAAAGCGTGTGCGTGTACGTGTGTATGTATGTATGTGTGTGTGTGCGTGTGTGTGTGTGTGTGTAGGGAAAGTTTTCTTACAACTTTTATGGGAGAAACTCATTCACATCACCATGTGGTAATAATTTGTATTACCTAACCGTGGCGTATAATTAATTTGTAATTGAGTTATTTATCAATCATACGTAACTACAAGTGTTGGAAATTGGTTTTGTATCGAATGGAAATTCGTTATTTACATCTCAAACTTAAGTTTCACATCTAAAGACTGATATCAAATTCAATACAAGTATTGCGTGCAGAGTGTTGCCGAAATCTGTACAAATTACTTTGCTTCGAAATAAATGTGGAAAATGTGGAAAAGGGGATCCAAATTCTTTGCAGAAAAACGGAAAATTGTGGGGAATAAAAATGTCGTTATTGAAAATATCCTCAGCTTATAAACTCCATTGGTCATAAAGAGCTCATCGGTACTCGGTAATCTTTTTAGACTGAATAGATGGAAGGGAAAAAATTATCTGATGGATATTTTACCATGAATGTGGCAGAATTACAAAAACTGTTTCCTAAATACTCTTAAAAATTCCATTAATATGACTAATTTATCAGATTGTATGATATATATTCAAATCGAATACTTCAATACAGAACCTTGAAAGGGGAAAAGAAGAAAAGCAAATTATACATTAAAGCTATTAATATCAGGATAATTTATGGGCATTCCTAAACATCATTTTATTGGTTTTATTTTCATATTTTTGCACTGATAATATGAATTTCGAAAAAATACATTATTCGTTTTCAGATCCTGGCAAAAATGATGCATATCCTGTATATATATAAGATACTCCCAAAAATCTTGATGGCGAATGATTGGAATGTGATGGCGAATGACTGGGACAAATAGACCGTTGTTGTTATTGCTGCAATCAATTTGATGTGGTGATCGACACTGCACCCGGTTGGAAATTTCCAGAGTAGGTTGTGGACTGTATTTTGGATTTGAGGTAATCTTCTGTACCGCTGGGAAGGCAAGTCGACCTGGTGATGAATGTTATGGCGCCTTTTAATCAGATAATTTCTCAAAAGATTTGAGAAATTATTTGGTTGTAGGTTGTGAAATAAAAGAAATTAAGATTATTAATTTCAATTCAATATAAGTATATTTGGGAAGCTGTGATGCTTACCGCTTGAGCTGTGCAGAGTAACTACTTTTTGGTTTTACAATTTATGGCAGTTACAAGTGTAATTTTTGGCTTTCATTAAATATTATCTGATATTTTCCACATGAAGAATTCACAATATCTTTACCCCAAAAAGGGCAAAAGGTAGTATAAAGCACAATTTAATTTAATCTTATATTAGATATGTTCATGGAAAGTTTGCAAATTAACTGTAAATTCATTTTTAAATTCATTTTTAATAAGTTTTGATAAAGAAAAAGATACGTATAAGCATTATTTATAAAAATTTTTGGTAAAAAAAGGTAAGTATAAACATCATGTTTATACAATATGAATTTCGATATGATAAATCGTTATGGCTTTATGAGCTATCGCTCAGATAACGATGAAGAATGTGATTTTGTGTCTGCAGGAAAAAAACCCAAATTGCATGTCAGCGCTGTAGTCAATTGTAGAGCGTACTGCTTGCATTATCTCCTAAAAATATTTTCGCTGAATGAATGCCTGTCTGATGACCAGAGTCTTCGTCCAAAAAAAGCGATTCTGTTGTACGCATCAATTATATAATCCATCGCTTAATGGACATTGTGAGCGCGGCCTTAGATCTAAACAAATATGAACAATATGTTAAATCTTCGAAAGATCGTTTGAAAAATAGGTTTCGAAATGGTGGATGAATTACTCGCAATTTGTGCAAAAATAATACTTGCAAACATTATTTAATAAAGATGTCTTCTCTCGATAAACAAATGTCCAACTGTGCTAGTCACTGGTTCTACCTGTCTCACTGTATGACTTAAAATCCTGAGTTATGATACGAGAAGCAGATACATAATTTTAGGCAGTCTTCGGAGGTTGTTGACACCAACTAAAGGGATTGCGTTGAATTAACCCATATTGTTCTGATATATCTAAACGTCCCACAAAGAAAACCTTAGGATATTTTGAAAGTGTTCAAGAGAAATTTTCTGTGTAAAGTATACAGAACCGTCATAGTTAATGGAGATCGTCGCCTTCGCAAGAATCTTGAACTGTAGGAGTTATATTCAGGCAGTATAATAGACAGGAGGTAAAGCTGATCATAACACAGTAAATGCGGCGGCTGAGTCATGGTTTGTGTATTAGACCAAGACGTTCCAGTACAAAGAATTTCGAAAATGTACACAATTGGCTGCGCCAAAGAAAGTGACAAAATCTCGATCGGTATTTGATTGGCATCTGAGATTCCGCGAAAAATTAAAACGCATGCAATTCTTTTCTGCATACCAAGGCGTATGATTAATATTTATTCACATAAAATCAATTTTTCTAATATTGTTATATTGTTTTGTTCAAAATCAAACTGTTTAGTAGTAAAGGCAATGTAAACGAAAAGAGTGCCCTAAGTTTGGTGTGATTTAATGTATTTAATTCAATATAATTGTCAATCATTATGACTCTCAAGTAATGCAACAATATTAGCAATTGAAAACTATGGATGTTTTATACATTCTCATAAATAAATTAATTTTCGTAAGAGTTTTTTCCATAAAATAGATAATTGTGGAAGTAATTAAATTGTATACTGATTAACATCTTTTTATATTATCTCACGTTTATGTTATTAAGCTATGGCGTATGATTACTGTTGAAATATTTACTTAGACGTATGATTGATATTTATTATGCTGGTTGATATTCCAAGCAATAATATTTCTCATATAATAAATTTATTTTTCTAATAAGATTGTTGTACAAAATCTGAATGCCTAATATTACATGCATAACGAATGAAAAAGGAGGCTGGATGTCTGAATTGAAATAAATAACCAAATGATTTAAAAGCTTTTACTTGGTGTAATGAAAAACATAAATAGTCTGCACAAAATTGTTTCACAAAATCAAGAATTATTTTTAGTCAACCCCATAATATCACTTTGCCACAAGAACAATGCTGGTTTACATTTAAATATTAAACATTTACATAAAAATGCTAAATAAAACTAAACAACATGTAAATCATTGTATAACTTAACCTCAGAACATATAAATCTTAAATACAAATCTATAAATTGTTCACTCATTTGAGCAATGAAAATTAAAATTCACCAGCAAATCCCCAAATGTGTTGCATGAAGATATATGCTCTAGCTTAAGCCAATTCAAATACAGTAAAAAGTAATTAAAAACTATAGCAAAAAATATTAAAAATTCAAATTTTCTTTAATTTCAATTATTATCTTATTCCCCCACAAAAATAAAATTACAGAAAAAAGTTGTATCCTTTAACGGAAAACTGAGAGTGCAGAGCACGGAAGTGGATTGAAAAATGCATGCTTGTTGTAATATTGCTGCTGTTGCTGATGATGATGTTGCTGCATGTTGCAAGATAAATGCAATAATTTAGTAATGATGCTGTGATAAACACAACAATAACAACAACAGCAACACATGCCTAAAAGAAGGAACAACACATGCTGGAGCATATAAAATAAACACTAACACATGCTTTGTTACTTAACACGCATACAAATACATTTCCTCATAGGAACAACGATAACAACATATGTTCGTACGTAGACACACACTTACACAACATTTATATATTGCTAATTCTGCACTCACTCACACTCGCACACACACTCACGTTCACTCAAACGATATGAACAGACATCATACACATTGTTCAACATTGTACTTATAGTTAACGTTTTTCTCTTTCTCTGCTTTTTGGCATTCATTGTTGCATGTTTACTATATGCACACGCGCGCACACACACACACACAGCTACCCGTACAAGTGCTTAAATGTATATTAAATACACATAGAAAATATGGTGTAAATTGTTTTAAATTTGCCACAAATATGTTTCGCACTTACACACAGACACACACGCACATACAACCAACCGATGATGCCCAGAAATACTAAAACAAGAGGAAACAAACAGTCGATGGTTGCAGTAATATGTGGCAGCAGAAGCTGCTGTGGCACAGCATCACAGAACCACCAGACTTATATGATATTATCACTTCCATAACACACAACAGTAGTTAGTAGGCTTTTATCATTCATAGAAGCATTTTTTGGTGCGAGGGTTATGAAAAAATGAAATGTTTATATGTTTGTTAAACACAAAAACCTACTTACATATGAACAATGTCATGCCGGAGCGAAGTGGCAATGAAAATGTGGGAAGCTGTATAAATTATATACTTGAGGAATTTCGAAATAGTCAACAATTTCAGTTAGGCGATGAAAATGTTTTGTTTGAATTGCATTGAAAGTGTTCACGATATTTCCATAGATAATTAAAATAGTATAGGGTAACAACAGGATGTTTAAATATTGTTCATGTTCATATGTGTAAAGATACATTTTTCGCATGAACTATTGATAACAGCATATTACTGGTGGTAATCTATAAATTTCTAAACGTTTGACATTTTATTATAATTGTTATCAGGTCAATTGATAGATTAATATACGATGTCGTATGATTGTTATTAATCCATAATGGAGGCATTGATCAAAAGACGTATGATTATTATTAATTCACAATGACATATAATTTAACTGATTCAATGCTTGCATGCTTGATATAGTTAATACTTCTGTACTTTTAGTAATTTTTTTATCCTCAACTGTGCCATCCTTCTTTTAGCTAAGCAAAAAAGATGCACCCTACTAGATAACTCACTTACTTACTCAATTTTTTTAAGTGGAACTAGAAAATACATTATACATACTACAGGCGGCAACTAAAAAATAATTCCAAACGCTACTGTCTTCAGCGTTTCTACTCCATTTCGTTACAATCAAGTTTTCATAAACATGACCCCTCTAATTGTGTTTTGTTCACTCTCCTCTGTGCCGCCCATCCAGTTCGTTGTCATGGATTTTTCATGTTGCAACTTTCGAATCTATCTGCACAACACAATTCGCTGCATATTGAAGCGCTCGGCCACATCGATGTCGGTATACAGCTTCTACAGTTCACGATAATATCCGTTAAAGATGATGACGCCATGTCTTTCGGCGTATTTTTCTCGTAGACTTAAAAAAATTATTCATCCAATTATGTCATATTATTGAATTATACGCCATATGGCAAGACAAATAAGAATAGTGTTCGAAACAGTTGGATTTTTATTCGACGGGAGAAGGTTTCACCAATAAATCACTTGCTAATCCTGTAATAACATCCATTTGCAAGCAACACTCTACCCTTAATCTGTAGGTCGACATCACAGCAAAGACGAGGTAAATAATTTTATACACAACCCTATAGTTATAGCTGTCGACTTCCAAATAGCATCAAAAACGAATAGAAAGAAACACAATTTGGTTTTGTTTTCAATTATCACCAGATCCATTTTTGCTGACTCGTTTTCACTGCTTGTGAACGCTGCGGTAACGTCTCCAGTCTTATACCTACGTAACAAAAGATTTTTGTTAAAGATTGTACCAGCCACTTTCCTCACAATGTGTTGAAGAGATCGCTCTGTAGGCTATCCCCCTGTCTAAATTCTCATACAGCTTACTAAGACTTTTGCCTATTTTAACTGAAGAGTTTGCATCAGCATTATTTTATCAGGAATATTAAACTCGAACACGGCCCACAACGGTTTTTGTCGTATTCGATATTTATCTATTCTTTTTTACTTCATCTTTTCCTGGATTTGTCTGTTTTGTGAATATCTGGCCAGTTACGATTTTGGGGGCTAAGTCAAATAGAACAGGCTTCAGTCTTATAAGTGTAGGGTGAAAAACTCACACCGCCATAGTTGGTACATATACCGGGACCTGGTACATGTTGATTATTAGCTTATTGCCACTGACCTTAAGCGGATCTGTCGGCAGGCCAAGCAGACAAGTTTTTATGTTCCGAAACTAGTAAGTTATAGAAATGCTGTCTCCATAATAGCAACGCACGTGCATCTATGACCAGATTTCCATCGACTTCCTTGCAAAAGGGGAGCCAATAGCTCAATGTACTGTCCTCGAAATGCAGGCATTCCTATATTTTGCGAATTTTTATTTGGTAAGTTTTTAATATTCTCATATGTAGGCACAACTTTCTCCAAGACCTTTAAGAACCTCAAAATGTCAACATTTTAGCTAATGAACGATTTTTACTGAAAACACCTTGAAAAGATGCTACAACTTCGTAGTTAAGAGCCAATTTTGAATTGCATGCCAATGTAAACCCTGAGCATAATAGAGAGAAACAAAGGGAAGGGACAGAGGGCAAACGTTTAACCCTTCGTGTGTGGATAACCATCATTCCAATACCACTGACTATTGCAACAACAACAAAATCTACTGAATTGGTAAAATTTTAGAATTTTGATTCTGACTCATATTGAAAACAACCTCTTACATCAATTCATTTCTTACCTTCAACGGAACTAGAAATTTGTACTTGACTGGAGAAGTATAGTTTTATATAGTGTTTTTTTTTTTTCTTTTAATAAATGGGAACTAAAATCTGTTGCAACTTAATTTAACCAAATTGGAAACAGGAAAAATACAAAAAAATCGTTTATTTTCTGAATTTTTGACGACTGATTCTCAGAATTTTTTACAGCAATTGAAAAATTTGTCTTGTTTTTTAATTGAAATATGAAATTCAAACAAGCGTTCCATAAATTGAATCAGAATCAAAATTGTTTGCCAAATTCATGCCGGGTGCATGAAATCGAAATCAAAAGTATTTGCTCTACCGTTTTGGATTTGGATGTAGAAAATAGAAACAAAATGCACACAGCCCGTTCCCATAAAACTCTTAAAATGATAGACGAACGAATCGTCTGTGAAGGAAAGCATTATTAACAGGGTTTTTATAAAACGTAAGAAAGTTTTACTATCGAAGTTTACAAAAAAACCATAATGTCGTTATATATTTTTTTAAAACTTCTTCATATTGTTTACACAAAATTAATAGCTTTCTGATAGCCCTACTCAACAGCAATAAAAGCTCTCTGAAATGAAAATCTATTCGATTTACAAAGACGAACACAAACAGTTGTTCATTTGCTTGTCGAACGAATTGAGTGATTCGTTTGTGGAAACAGGCTGTGGAACAGAATCAAAAAATTTTCCCAATTTCGTTCGAGTTGATTGTATGAATTGAAATCAAAATTGACTGTAGGTTCGTTTTGCATTTGGATGTAAGAAATACAAGCAAAATTTAATACAAATTTAATACAAAATTGATTTGGATTTCCTTATTAGAATCAAAAATTTCAAATACCAAAAGCTGAAACAATCAAAACTCTTTTAGGGCTTAATTTGTTTTGTACAAGGATTTTCTAAATACAAACTACAGAAAAAAACATATTTTTTACAAATCAAAAAGGACATTGAGCCTAGACACGTATGATATTATTCTTCAGCAATAAGGAGGACAACAAACCTACCCGCCTAATGGCAGCTATTTCTGTCATGGAAGAAGTTTTCGATGCCGACTTCTACACCTGCCATAAGAAATTTCATTTCAAATCATTCAATTTTCCTCCGTTACCGAATACAACACCCTCTTAAATACATCTCATGTTTATGGGCTTCTCATTTGAAGTGAAATAAAATGTTGCATGTGCATTTCACTAACATTTGTTTGTTCATTTTTAGCCATATTTAACTGTAGAGCCGGACCAAAAACTAAAAGCCCAAAAAAGCATTTCGGTGTTTCATTGTTGCTGCTGTTGCCTAATTTTTTTCCTATTTTTTTAGATGATGCTCTTATTGTTTGTGAAAATTATTAACATTATCAATGTTCACTATTAAAGCCGCTCGCACTCTCGCTCTCTCTGTTTCTCTGGCGTAGGCACACACATCCGTATTGTGGGTAAATTTTGTTTAAGGATATCTAAGCACTCGTCTTGGTGTTTATGTATGAGTGAGTAGCGTTATGGCAAATATGTGCCACATACAGCTGTTGTTATATTTCCACTACTACGTGCAACATGAGCCTAAAATTACAACTGGAAAAAGAACGAAAGAGAGGATTTTTGTTGTTGGTTTGTTATTGTTCGCCTGTACCATAATGTTACTGAAAATGTTGTTTGTTTTACATTTAAGTTAATGCGTGTGTGTGTATTCCTACATATATGTGCTGGTGTGATGTGAACAGTGGGAAAAACTTCATAATAATTCATGCTTAAAATGTGAAACATGAATTTGATCAGTATTGTGAAATTTCTTCAACTAGCAGTCATGGGCTGTATTATGTATATAGATCAAGTTTCCATAAAAACTCTTCGTGTGACATAAATTTTCTCTACACAACACTTCGACGAAACACACCGACGCCACCACTGTTCATTTAAAGATCCCTTTCGAGCGTGCACAAGTCGCTTGCAGGCATTTATTACCGAAAGCACTTGCATGTGTGCAACGCATTATTTCTCTCCTTGCTGTGTGCTCGAGAGTGTGCGTGTGATTATGGCAAATGTTGTCTTGTTAAGCCTTGTTAGTGTTGCTATTATTTGCTGTAAATCATTATAACATCGTAAATAGTGCTATAATTCTCCAATTTCGGTTGCTGTGGCGATAAAAGAGTGTGAATGGGTAATAAAGTAATTTAAAGACTTTGAGGAGAGAATGACTTTAAGTATTGTTACAATTAATCAGGACATAATGAAAAATAGATTGTGTTTCTTCTTTTTTCTGTGTCCAAATTATCGTTATTCATAGCTCATAAGAATTGATTTGCATGAATTGTATGTTACAATGTAGTTACGATTATTTACTGACAGAAATTTTAAGGCGTGCTAGCTAGAAATTTCCCGATGTTTAGTTGGAAAGATCCAGTAAAATAACATATAAATTAGCATTAATCATACGTAACAGCAACATCGTAACAGCAACATCTTAAATATTTTTCATGTTCATGTGTATAAAGATACTTCTATCGCATGAACTGTTGATAAAAAAAAATATTGACTAGTGTTAATTCATAAATTTCTAAATATTTGACATTTTATTATAATTATTATCAGCAAATAATGGATTTAAATACGATGACGTATGATTGTTATTAATCCATAATGGAGACATTGAGCAAAATGAGTATGATTAACATTAATTCACAATGACATATAATTCAGCTGATTCAATATTCAATGCATGATTGATATATAGTTAATACTTCCGTATTTTTGGTAATTTTCTATCCTTAACAGTATCATCCTTCTTTCAACCACCAATCATATAATCATACGCCACATTTAATGACAAATTAAAATTTCAGAGTAAGAAGACTTCAGTTACGAAATTGTTTTTATTCAACGATTTGACTCATTGAAACCTTACAAAATTAAAAAAATAATACCACACAATTGCAGGCTTTTTCTTCTTTTGAAATCCTATCCAAAGGCGACACTAACATTTATATTATAGTAATTGTTAACCATACTTTATAATAATTACTCATTATACGTCACAGAGAAGAATAATTACTTAGCAACGGAAATCTAGGCTTTCACAAGGAAACTTTAACTAAGTCTTAAGATTTATTATTACATACTCAATACTTCAATATTACCAAAATTAGTATTAATATTACGACTGAAAGCAAATTCACAACGCTAACTATATGTAGTAAAAGTATAATCTTAATTATATAAGATAATACCTTACAGAAGATGGAATGAAGTTTATATAAAATCGAAGATTTCTCTTAATCTATAAGCTGGTCTGTGGAGCATTAATAATCATTGTCACATATTAGTATTAGTAAAACACATTAAAAATAAAGCATCCAAAAAAGCCTAAAGTGGCTCAAATTTCAATCGGAACCAAAGAATATAGCTTTGATTTGTCATAGAAGAATGCCATGTAAAAGAAAATGAAATTTTATGACGAACAAATGATAACTGCAATATCATCCACTAAAAAAAACGTTCGTAAAGTTCAATATTATATCTTCTATTTTGATATTCGTGGAAATTTTTTAATTGAAAAATATTTACTTCTAAGAAATCATTTTTAAATCTATGATTGTTGGAAGTTGGAAAAAATAAATTCTCTAACAAGTACTTCAATTTTTTTTTCGTGGAATTTCCGAGTTATATGTACAGAATCTATGGCATAATTCTCATATAAGGCTTCAAAGTATTAATAACCGCTCATTATATTAATAGCAATCATATGGAACTGAGCTGAAACGTTTATTATATGTCAATAATATATAAAATATAAAATAAATAATAACTAACGTTGAATTAACATAAATTCGAGGGCATATTTTTTGAGCTAGGAGTATTTGCAGAAAAAGTGCGATATTGGGGTATGTGATGCAAATCGATTCGTTTTCAAATGAAAACGAAGTGCCAAAACGAACAGATCGATTTTAGCTGTGACAGAAATCGTATCGATTTCATTTTCCAGTTGTGTTTCATTTCCACCATATTCTTTTGCAAAATACAACTCAGTGCATTTGTTTACGTTTTAAAATACAAGTGTTTGCACAACAAGAATCAAATTAGCAAGTGTAAGCTAAAAAATAATTTTATAACATGGCATTTATTGTCGCAGTATCCGCAATTTTAAGTGATGCATCAAATAAAGAAGAAAATATTAAAAGGAAAAAGTTACGCGATGCTTCCAACCCACTAGATTTGCCGGGAAAAAAGTAAACCAAATGTGTTATCCCAAGGTTTCAGTAATACATAATTGTTTATAGTTTTGTAGAATGCTTTTGCTTAAATAAAGAAGCCTTTATTTGGATAATGGATAAGCTTGGGACAAGTGTTACACCATCGTCCATTCCATTAGCAATCCAGTTGGCAGCAACGCTCAGATTTTTCGCTGAAGGCTGCTTTCAACGCTCTGTGGGGAATGATGTTGCCATAGCTATGCACCGCACCACATTTTCTAAAATATTTGGACGCATGGTTGTTCCCCTGGAGCAGGTGTTGTGATAATATTGGATAAAACTTTCCGCTGAGCCACAAGAAATATTGAAGTCAAAAAAACATTTTTTTGATAAATACAGAATTCCAGGCGTTGTTGGCTGCATAGATGGTACCCACCCACAGTGCAATAATTAAACCAGGTTCTCAGGAACATTTGTTTTATAATAGAAAAGGATATTACAGCATAAATGCCATGATTGTGAGTTAATTTAGATGAGTTATGTATGTTTTACACATATTGTATTAATTCAATTTTTTTTTAGATTTGCGACTATAAAATGAATATTTTGGCTGTGGATGCAACGCGAAAGGGTTCAAGTCATGATTCGTTTGTGTGGAATTTAAGCATCCAAAAAGACTTTTATTGTTCCATGTATGAAAATGGAGATTGAGGTTCATGGCTTCTGGCAGACTCTCAATATGGACTTGAGCCATTTGTTTTGACCCCTGAATATACAAAAAAAGTCTGTGTTTTATCAGATGTTTGATATAAATACCTACATTTCAAATTTTCTTCACTTTAGTTTTAAATTGTTCGCAATTTATTATTTTTCTTCCGAATAAAGAAGTGCGACTTTGCAAAATCGCCACACAAAGACTACTCGATTTAAAACCGTAAATGAAAACGATAATTCGTTTTCTATCACACCTTTCTCACCCATATTTTCCATAGAACGAAATGGAAAATGAAATCGATTTCGATTTCAGCTCAAACCGAAATGAAATCGATAAAAAGATGTGCATCACAACTTTCATCGTTTTTGCATCGATTTTAAATCGAAAACGTTTTGTATCACATACCTGATTGACACACTCTGATATTTTTTTTTAATTCTAAATTTAGCTTTAACTCCCTTTTCCTCAGACACTATGCGATATTCTTAATCGTACGAAGGCTTATCTGAATTCAGTTTTTTATACCCAAGTGCTGCTTTTGATGGCGTGGCCATCAAAAGCGCGACATAGTGCCACAGTGTACCAGGAGCACCATCCACCCATAATGCGCTTTTTGTCGTAATAATTGAGGAATTTTACAGTTTAGCGTAGTTCTTCCTTATGTTTTATTGCGAACTTTTCCACTCTTATAAATCTCATTCTTACCTTTGATGCAGCAACATAATGCCTCCACGTTTATGCCACCACACATATCAATATGGTTCCCCGAATTTGCTGTTATATGAACATCTTTATGTCATTGGAGGGACCCGACTAAACTGGTACAGTTTTAAAATTAATGTATCAGTCTTTACAGTAAAACTTAAGTGAAATGACCCCGTAAAGCACTGTGTTGAGGGAAAAAGGCAAAGCTTTTTGCCACCGTTTTATGCACGCTGCTTCCTTTGCAGCTTCTTAGCTTTGAAAGTGATGAAATACATTTGCTTGCCTTTTGGGCGCTGTAACATATTTAATAAAAGCTTTCTGTTACTCGCATATGCAGATGACATAGATATTGTTGGCCGAAAACTGCGAGATGTTACTGCAGCTTTCTCAAGCATCGAGAAAGAAGCAGCGAAAATGGGTCTGGTGGTAAACGAGGACAAAACAAAGTTATTTATTTCAACGAACAAAGAATTTTCTCGTTTGGGACGCGGTGTGAACGTTGACAACTATAATTTTGAAGTGGTGGAAGAATTCATCTACCTCGGTTTCGCTGTAAACAAAACGAATGACATCAGCATGGAGATAAAAAGGAGAATATAATAGAAGTTACTTTGGGCTAAGCAAGCGATTCAATGATAAAGCCCTCTCCCCACAAAAAATCCGACTGTACCTGACTCTGGTTCTACCCGTCTTATTATATGCCACAGAATCCTGGGTTATGACGCAAGCGGATGAATCAGTACTGGCAGTTTTCGAAAGGAAAATACTCCGGAAGATACATGGGCCCTTCATCGTTGACAGAGAGTGTCGGCGTCGCATGAACAATGAGCTGTATGAGCTATATACCGACATCGACGTGGTCAAACGCATTAATTGCGTTATTAATTGCAGCGATTACGTTGGCTGGGTCATGTTGTGCGGATGGAACCAAATGCTCAGACATTTTTCGACAACGAACTCGATGGGCGGAACAGAATAGTGCGACCAAAACTCCGTTGGAAGGACCAGGTTTTTGAAATATTATCGAAGCTTGGTGTGACGAATTGGAGGAGAAGCGCAGAAGATTGAAGCGCCTGGAATTATTTTCTACGGGCGGCGTATAATAGATAAGACTATCTATTCCAGTCGCCACATAAGGAGAAGAAAACAAATTAAGGTACATAATAACACAGTATTTTCCAATATTTATTTAAGAAACGCATGCTATTCGAATATATATTAGATGTGCAACTAAGGTCTCGCTGTCCCGTTGCCCCCCACTAGCTACTACTTTTTCCCATCATTCTGGCAAAGCTCGAATGGCGTCACGGTAAAACTGTTCATTTTTTGAGGCTACCACGAATGTAGCTATTTCTTGATGCCGTCATATGAGTCGAACTGCTGGTCAGCCAGACCATGTGCCATCGAACGGAACAAGTGATAATTGGGAGGCGCAATATCCGAAGAATATGGCGGAGGGAGTAAGACTTCTCATTTTAGTGTTTCCAGATAGGTTTTAACGGGCTTGGCTACATGAGGCCGAGCGTTTCCGTACTAAAGAAGCACTTGTTTTGTGCCTCTCCGCGTATTAAGAGCGTTTCTCGCACAGAGCTGGGCTCAATCACAATTGTTGTTGTTGAAGTTGATACCAATCCCCAGTAATGGTTTCGTTTGGTTTCAACAGATCGTAATAGATAACATCAACCCGGTCCCACCAAATACAGAGCATAGCCTTCGCAGCGTGAACACTCAGCCGAGGCGACGACGTAGGACTATGACCGGGCAGCCCCCATGACTTTATTTTCTTTGGATTGATGAGATGAAACCATTTTCCATCACCCTTTAAAAGAAGTAAAGAAAAAAACTCTTCCTTTTTTGCAGCTGAAGTAGTTGTTTACAGAAAAAACAACGCTCAATGTCCCTTGGCTTCAACTCATAAGAAACCCAAGCTTCTAGCTTTTGAATCATTCTCAACGCACGCAATTGCTTGAGTATTGCTTGGCAGGTAACTTCTAATACTAAAGCAGTCTATACCTGCGTTTGACATGGATCGCCATCAAGCAATGCCGTCAATTTAATGTTTTCGTAGGTTTTTCGTCTCCTTTCACGCGAACGGTCGTCAACATCAAAATCACCGTATTTAAAACAACGAAACTAATAACACGTTGTTTCGTTTAAAGCAGCATCTCTATAAACGTTTTGAAGCCCTCGCTGAGCTTCAGCTGCCGTTTTCTTCGATTGAGATAAGAAAATCAATAATTCGCGCATATGACGATATTTGGCACAAAATCATGCATATTCACACAAGCAAAAGAATATGATGTCAAAAGAAAATTACTATTGTGTCGAAGCGGTGTGTTTACTATATGCCTAAGTTTGGCTCATGACGTTTAGGTTATGGCAGAATCGACTAGCACTTACAGCCGGCGCCATCTATTGGCAAACAACGGGAAGTTGGTTGCGCACTTAATATATTGGCTTATTTCTAAATAAGAAAGAAAATGTCCTCTTTACTGTGCATTGCTTATAAACTAAATTCAATATTTCCGAAGTTTAGAATATTATTTAGAAAAAAAATTTGTTCTTAGGGAATCTTAGGGAAAATTTTAATAGTAAATATTTCGACCCTATACAACCATATCTGCCAACCAAATCACCAGAAACCAGAATCTACAATAAGTCCTTACTGTCATTCATTTTTACTTCCATTATGCTCTTTAATCTTTGCCTCCCTTGCGGACATTGCATTTCAATAAAGTGCGATTTCACTTTCGAAAATAAAAGTCATTTCATATTTCATTAGAACTCATTAAAAACAATTGCCCCTAAACAGAGTTGGCTTTATTAAAAACAGAAACAAAAAACAAACTGCGATAAAAAGCCTCTCTTATACACACACATACTTTCATGACAGCAACGGAGAGTGACACTTGGCGTAAGGCAAAGACATTCATAAATACAGAAACCAATGAAACAAAAACATCGAAAAAGTTGCCAAATAACACAACAATATCTTCTTATCCCGAAATCGTACAAACAAACACACTCACGCACACACATCTATATGTACACACCACAGTCTGTGATAGGAATTATCACAAAGAGAACTAGGAGTGAGCCAATGCCAGTGTGTTTGAGAGTATACGATATATGAGAGTAGGTCAGAGTGTGTATATCAGTACGTTTGCATGTGTGTATATGCATTAAAGCCTAAGTGTCAATGTGTGTAATTGTAGCCTGAGAACTGAAAAAAGAGCTGAACTAAACTGAAAATTTTCATAAATAACCACAGGCGGCTTGCAATTGTGTGTGCGACCCCATGAAAACATGATATGTGGCTTGCCAAATGAGATAAGAAACAAGACAATAACAACAGCACCAACGCCAGCACTAGCAATAGACAATATTTTCATTTTCTCCAAACCGGGTACATTTTTTATTTGTGTTTCCTTTACACTCTGAGATGGGCATATAAATACAGTATTCCGATGCGAAGGCATCACAAATACTGCGACTATTTGATTGGCAAATCCTTTACTATAAGTTTATGTTTAAGGGACAAAATTAAGCCTATTAACTGTGCTTGTAAAGTAGCTTTCAACTACAGTTTGAATCGAATTCATGAAAGACATATTCATAATTCTTCAGAACTTGTAATTTTCTATGGAGTCTTCATGGAAAGTTTAATAAAATAAACTGTAGTTAAATTGTAGCTCTGCTATGGGGGAGTTCAATATTGCATTCTCCGATTATTATTCGCTTCGGTGAAACTACAACTCTTTATAAAATTTCTTAAGCAATTCAAGAATTACAAACAAGTGTTCCCTGATAATTCCATTGGACATTTACCTACTGATAGCTGAAGTGAAATAGCTTCTAGTTTGAATGGTATAAATGACATACTAACCCCAGCGTCTACTGGGTAAATAGATAACATCTGTTGCTGGAACCTAACTTTTTGCAACAATCTAATAATCGTTTGCCAGCCCCAATACTAAAATTGGATGCGACAACATAACAAGCAACTCATCTTAGCTGAAAATTGGTATGTAAAGAAACGGACTCCTTCAAATGTTAAAATATTCGCCATCCAGAAAATGCGATAGACAGGGTAAGAATTTGCCCAATACAAAAGCTGTGGCATCTACTACAACTGTCGCGTAATTCTAATATGGATTGAGTAAGACAATTAGACACTGTGCATTGCGGTTTAAACCCAAATTAGGATGTGGATTGAGTAAGAAATGTAGACTCTATGCGTCGCGATTTACAGCAAAATTAGGATGCGGATTTAGACACTGTTCATCGCGATTTAGACCAAATAGTGACAAAACGCATCAAGAAGAATTATTGTCTACTATTTTGATTTGTACACACATCGCAACAAAATACATAAACCATGAGATCAAAGATATATTTTATGAGAATTTAGAAAACCTTTTTTAACCCCGTCTTATTAAATTTGTTAAAAATTTAAACAAAATTGTTTGGGGAGATTTCAATGCCGACATTATAAGAGATGATGGTCCTAGTACAACAGTAGGGAACTCAGTCTACATAGCAACACCTCAGAAAATAAATTCAGACTGGTTAATTTCATCGCGGCCCAGATCATGGATGTAAGTACGATCACATTCCATTAGTCAACTAGGCTACCTCTTGATTATAACATGGAAAATCCGATTGAACACATGATAGTAAATGCAAAACATGTTTCTATTGTCATAATTATGTGTGAGATATGTTGCTCCAACATAGAGTTCAACCATTACTTAGGCAGCAACCACGCCCAAGTACGCAAGAGATAGGAAACAGCAAAAACCGTACATAACCAGTCACAAAAAAAGCAAGACGTCACTGGTCCTAGACTACTTTAGCAAAATCTTCCAATAACTACGACAAAATGTCCTTAATTCTAATTTTCTTGACACACATGATCAGCATACTACGCATCCGATGGCAACTACGTCAAACCTCGTGCTTGTTGAAGGAAAAACCAGCCTCATATCAACATTGATATGATTAAGAGTGTTGCATAGCAGAGAAAAAGGTCAAAGCTGCCAAGCTGACTTTGCCGAGAGATAAAAAGTGAAAATTATGGAACCTCTTCCTTCCTGTCAAGGCAGGATCACAGATGTGCAGAGTGTGCAACAATTATGGAGAGAACGCTTCCCTGCTTCCCGCCCTGTCAAGTCAGCAGTTGAAATCTCTGTATGAAAGACCAAGGTATTAATTAGAACGTTGTCAGAAATTGCTGTGACGAATTGGAGAAAAAACACACAAGACCGAAGTGATTGCACTTATTTTCTACATGTGACATGTAATATACCATAATTTCGTTTCAACTAAGTAATATAAATAATTTCTGAAATTATTTTCTTTGGTTCCTGGTTCAGCGGTAGAAATCTGATTACAGATACGCAGAGCGTGTTGCAATTATAAAGAGAATGTTTCTACTGGTTGCTATTTCTAGAAAGTAGTACAAGTGAGGGATCACTCGAGTTATTCGTGATGGCATTGATTCTTCAGCATCAAGCCAAGACGAGAGTATAATAGCAATATTACTGCCTAAAAACAGCAACGGTACAGGTTCTGCTGCCAAAGCTGTTGAAGGCTCTTAACAATGAGCTAACAATGGGTATACGTCAGCTTCTAAAGACGAAGTAGCCCAACAAATAGAAGCCCGATAATTGAAATCTAAGTGCATTATGCCCTATCTTTGAAAAAAAAAGCCGATTATACCTATAGTATATATTGAAACTATTGAGTGAAATTACGATATAAATGTTTCACCCATCGCTCAAGAGATTCTATTCAGTGTAAGAGACTAAAGCCTACCGTATCTAACTTAATCCTTTGTTTTTAGTGCCGCTTTATACTTGGCAATTCTATAACACATCAAATATTCACCTTACCTCGCAACCTGAAGAAGCCTCAAGAAAAACAGATCAACACATACTAAATTTTTGATACCTATAAAGCTGCCTTAATAGTCCCAATTGCCAAAAATTATATGAATTGTGGTAATACTTTGAAACTTTTATATCCTTTTAGAATAATACTGACTGGCATAAAGTTTTTGCTAAGGGTAGATATAAATGCTAATGAGATATTTTGCATCAAATGATTCTTTAGGCAGAGCGTCAGCTTATCGTATGACCTCTTTAAAATTCTGCTTGAGGTGATGATAGGCTGCATGAAACATGCCTGGTGTCATATTCAATAAAACTACTTGTTACTTTCATATGCCGATGATGTAGACATTACCGGCAAAATACTGCGAGGTGTTACTTCAGCCTCCTTAAGTATTTAAAAAGAGTCGGAAAAAATGGTTCTGGCTGTAAACGTGGTTAAAATCAAGTTATTCGTTTGTTTGGAACATTGCGTGAATGTCTGGCGAAATGTTGCAAGATGTTACTGCAGTCTTCCCAAGTATTTAGGAGGAGTTAACAAAAATGGTTCTGGCTATAAACGAGGTTTAAATCAAGTTATTCGTTTGTTTGTGGCATTGCGTAAATGTTGACAATTATAATTTTTTAGTCATCTCTGGCGAAAAGCTGAAATATGTTACTGCAGCCTTTTCAAGTATTTAAAATGAGTCAACAAAACTCAATCTGGCGCTAAACGAGAATTAAATCGAATTATTCCTTTACTTGAAACGTTGCGTGTACGTTGATAACTATAACCTTGAGGGTGGTAGGTGGTAAGCCTGCAAAAATTAAGAGTGAAGTATTTCTCGGAAACGGAAGCTACTATAAGTAAAAATATATCATCGGCTGAAAACTGCATGATGTTATTACAACCTTCTCAAATATTGAGATGGGGTCAGCAAAAATCCGGTCCGGCGGTGAGTGAGAATGAACTGAAGTATTATGCTGGATGATTTCGTGTACCTCGGCTCCGCTGTGAATAAAATAATGATGTCCGCCTGGAGATTAAAATAATAGTATTGCTTGCAAGCAGATTCTACTATCGACATTGCGATTTACGAGCGATTAAATAACAAAGCCCTCTCTTAACGGAAGATACATGTTTCAGATGTACCAGAAACCTGCCTTGCCCGACGCCGTAGAATCCTGGATTATAACACAAGCGGATGAATCAGTTTTGGTTTTCGACAAAAAAAAAATAATCCAAATGTTATGGGCAAATCATCTCTCACAGAAAGTATCGTCGTCGTTTGAATTATGAGATGTATGAGCTTAATAGTGACGTCGACGTAATCAAACACACCGTAATACAGCTTTAACATCATTTGTGTCACGTTTTGCCGATGGACCGAAACGTTCCAGCATTAAAAATCATCGACTACCAACTCGAAGAGCGACGGTAGATATTATACGAGTATATGTACCAGAAACTAAAACTATCTGCTTTGTCGTAAGTCGTAGCATCCTGTATTATAACTCAAGCTGATAAACCAGTTCAGGTCTTCGAAAAAAAAATCCGAACATTATGGGCGCATCATCTCTCACGGAAAGTATCGTCGTCGTTTGAGCTTTATAGTGCCGCCGACGTGGTCAAACGTGCCGTAACACAGTATTAGCATCATTTGTGTCATGTTGTGCAGTTGGGCCTAAACGTCACAGCATGAAAAGTCCTAGATTACCAACTCGAGGAGCGACGTTAAAGAAAGCGATCAAACTCTGTATGAAAGACCAAGGTATTAATTAGAACGTTGTCAGAAATTGCTGTGGCGAATTGGAGAAGAAGCACTCAAGACCGAAGTGATTGGGCTTATTTTCTACATGTGAAAATTTCGTTTTCACTAAGTTATATAAGTAATTTCTGAAATTATTTTCTTTGGTTCATGGCCGCCCGATACATAAATACGCTACATAACTCTGTGCCTGAATGACATTAACTAATTGCGGAATTTTATTCTCTTATTCATTTCCTCGGTTATTTTTTTGGTAAAAATTTATTAAATATCCACGAATTTTTTTTCATTTCTTTCTACACTGCACTGCATAGCGCTGTGCGTTGGTGATATCAACTAATTGCAGGATCTTATTCACTTATTCAATTCCTCGGTTTTCTCATGGTCCGGTTATTGTAACCGTGACTGCATCAATTTCTTGTCCGACTACCGTGCCCACTTGTATATGCCTATACGTCTAATATATATGAAGAACAACATGCTAACGGAAATGAATGTGACAGCAGCAAAGCATAAATTGTTTATGGCTGAGTGCGTATGTTTGTGTGTCTGAGTGTGTGTGTGTTTTAGAGTATATGCCGCTGTTCGGTTGTTTCCCTTTGCGAACATCCAGCACGCTTACTCACTCTCACATGCATGGCGCAAACATCTTAGAGGCATTTACCAGAGATGCTCATGTATTTTTGGCCTGCTATTATTACAGTTTGTAGCTGTCGGTTTTGTTGGTTTCTAGGGTTGTATGTGATATATTTTTTTTCTTTACCAGTTGTATGGCTATTGGCATTTATCCAAAAGAAATTTTTTGGTTATAAGATTGAGCTTTTCTCTTACTTTCTGTTTTCCCCCTATCTCTCTATACCGCCCCCTTTATCACCCCTTATTTTGTCACAAGACACCGACATTAGTTGCTGTAAGTGAAATAAGCAACAATTTTCGCAGCTTTCTTTCTGTTTATTGTTAAGTGTGTGTGTGTGTATGTGTGAATATTTTGTTGTTGCTTGTGTTGTGCGAATGATTGTTGTTTATATTAACTTGTAAACACTGTTAATAAACATGCACGAAGAGACATGCAAACTGTCGTTATCCTTAGGCAGTTGCACAAAATGCGAAAGGACACTGCGATATCAGTTCAAGGAGATGCCCTTAAGGTATTTAGTTGATGAAAAACTTCGGCCGTTGTAGATGAATATATGAAAACTGTACAAGGATGGTCAAATGATTGTACATAATTTGTTAATTTGAATTTTACAAAAAGTTTTAAATGAAAATAGTTTAAATGAAAATGTGTAAAACTCTACATGAACAATTGTATATCAAATTGCATCATTCTTTTTCGCGGCGTGTGATTAATGTATAAATCAATATCACTTATACGTCAGATTTTGTTTTTAAGAGAGCATTGCCTGTCTGTACGGCTTAATGTAACTCATACGCTTTGGAATCTTAAATAATTTCGTGCCAAATTATAAAAGGACAATTTTCGCATATGTGTCTAAAAGATGTGGGAACTATATAACTATATATAGCAAGTACATGTTGAATTCTTTGAATTGACAATGTAAACTGTAAATTGTTGCGCTATTAAAATAAAAAAAAGTAAATGTAAATTAACAAAATATAGGCAATCCATGTTAAAGTCTTTGCTACAATTGACCATTCGGAAAATTAATTTAGAGCCACCTAGAAATACTGTTTTCTTAAGAGGCATAAGCACTTTTATTTTTTTTTTTTTCATAAAAGTTTAAAAGTCTGAAGAATACTTCAATATGACAACAAAAAATGTGTCAAAAAATCCATAAAAATTAAAAAAATTAAATAAACTGAAAGTGAAAATTGTAGGCATTATAAAATGAGTTATGTGTGACTTAGATTACATTCATTCCAATGGGCACACATGTCTATGTATAAATTTCAGCAGAAGTGGCTACTCGTGAGTAATATAAATATGCACATTACTCATACATCACGGATCGGTTGTGGGAATATATTCCATTAGCCAACTTTTCTTTTCTCATGATAGCGTATGAGTAATATTTATTATCTGTCGATGAAATACATTTCAATCCACTCGCATTAGCTGGCACTTTATTCATTACTTATACGAGTACGCTCAATATCAATATCAAAAATATTCTGAATTGATTGCACGTCATGCAATCTACCGTCCTTTGTGTTCTTAGGTTTTTTCTATCAGGTATGAATATATTTCCACGGTAATGTGGAAACTTGAGAAACTACAATTGTCGTTTTAAAAGTCGTTTCGTAAGATGAAGGACACCACTTTCAGAATACCTTTTTACAGAACCACGAGAACTCTTTTAAAAGCCCCTCTAAATGAACTTGAACGTATATTTTGGAACACCTTTTGATGAATCCAAGACTGCTTTTTTAAAAATCTAGAAATAAATGATTCCGATTTAACAAACGCTCTTGGGAAGGTAGAATATAATACCTTCTTATTACAAAATCTTAAAGCATTATGGCTGTGATATTGGTAGTCCCTTTCTAGAAACAGCAATAATCATTTTTAGAAGCTTTCTTAAGGACATTCGATGATTGCCGCAAAATATCTTCTTCGAAACTCTCTTAATCTCTTAGAAAGACACCAAAGTCAAAGTTTTGTAATTTTTTTAAGGAAAACCAAGAGTTATTTCAAGAAACTTTCTTAAGGAATCTTATACAGAAATTATGATGACCAATTTTGAAAATCAATTAAGTAACTGAGATAGACATTCAAGAACACCCGCTTAAAGAAATTCTACTAAAAGATCTTTGATATTCACAAGAATACACAAAGTCCGGATCCTTCTCAAGGATGAATTCCCAACCGGCTACGATAACCTTTATTGGGGGTCTCTAATATGCCGCACACGTATATTAAAATGTTAACAATCACGTGGTAAAGCAGAAAACAAAACAAATATGATACAATCGTCCATTCCAAACTGTCGAAACTGATTTTGAAAAAATTTGGTCATACAAAGGAGGGTCTTGACAAAATTAAATTAAAATGGGTAAAATGACAGGTAAAACGGGTAGGGTCAGCCCTGTACGAATAACTCAAGGCAAGATTGTAATCATTGGCATGTAGATTTCCATCTCGGTATAGTCATTCTTATTTAAATATAGATATTTGTATTCTTTCAGTTACTTAAAACTCGTACTACAGTGGTAGATCCTCAATTAATTCATAATCCATTCCAAATGGGTGAAATCGATTTTGAGGAATTGATACCTAATATAAACATTAAAATGGCTGAAAACGACTTAAACTCGACAAAAAAATAGAGGAAGCAATTCTGTCCAAATAACTGATGGCATGATTGTAAGCATTAATATGTAGATTTCCATGTCGGTATAGATGTTCTTATATAGGTATTCTTAGTCTTAGCGTTACTTAAAACTCGTATTTTTGTGATAAATCAATGATCAAGTAGTTAAAGTTTAAACCACAAAATTTGGAAAATCCAAATTTCTTACGACGTAAACTGGATTTTTAAATATTCGAAATACCAACGGATTAGAGAGGCCTAAGTGTGCCATAAAGGCACCTAAACTAGTCTGAAGTCAACAAACAAATCTTAAATTTATAAATTCTTTTCCCAAAGTCTGTTACAAAGAAAATTCAGTTTTTCTTACACTGAGTTATAAGCAGATAAAAGATGAAAGTAATACGAAGGAATTAAAATTGTCCTAATTAAAAGGCATATTTCAAGTGGCTGAGAAGTCAGGGCGCATGAATAATAGGTAATTTACCAGCTCATATTCATGTGTTGAAATTTATTACACTGGATTTGTAATATATATTACTCATACGTTACCAAAACACTTACGGCATGAACATACTTATGCTAAACGCAGCATATTTATTCAACCAACCGACGGCGTATGAGTAATGTGCATATTAACAATACCAATATATGATACTATTTACAGAATTTCTTGTAAAGATATTAAGTCCCGTTACAATGATTATGTCGTAATTAAACTTAATTCAGCTACATAAATTTGTCGTCCGTTGTCTTTAAAAAAATTTTGCTTATTGAAAGCTTTCATTTACAGTAACCACACCTCCAGCAGAACTATGCTAAGCCATTTTACAACTGTCCAGATCCTCAGTGCGTTTGAAGCCATTCTATATTCTACCGATCGATCCGAAAATATTTAAAATTTAATGACTAAATAACCAGCATGTGTTGGGTGTGAGTGAAACATTTTTAACCCTTAAAAAGCTCCATATAAATGAGGCTCAGCTTAATGTGGGCTCTGTTATAGGTACTTCACAAGTATCGTGTAAGTTAT
>JAHXMU010000145.1:648148-677123 GCA_019455685.1 Philornis downsi | reverse complement strand
TTATTCATGTTGGCATTATTTGTCAAAAACACACAGTGAAATCGATAGATGATGCAGAAGAAGGCTTCAAAACTCTCGTGATTAAATCCAAATTATACATTTATCATACGTCGTGATGTAGAGGCCGCAGTAACGTATGATTGATTAAAATTTGTAAAAAACTTATTGAATTGTGTATCAACGGACTTTTGTTGCAAATGCTATTCCTGGCATACTGTTTTGTGACATACAGATAATATTAAAAATATTATATATTATTTTGGTATAATTGTGATCTAGCTGTTGCTGCACAGGTGACGTATTCAATACACACCTTTTGCAGATTTTAAGAATTAGCCTCTGTAATACCTTTTAACGTTAAAGCAAAAACATAAATTTATGTAGTTATAATACGACTAATTGTTAAAGAAAACAATTTAAAAACGTTCGAATGTAGCACAATTAAAGGAAAACTTTGCCTGCTGAAAGTGAATTTTTGTTCGTATATACTTCTAAAATTGTACTTTCTGAAACAGTCTTATTTATAAAACACGATGAGTCGCAATAGCATTTTCAATAAATGAAATAATATATTTTGCTAGAGTATAGTTGGTCCTTGGCATCTCCGTCGAGCGTGTTTCGTTAGCTCTTCACCAGTGTAGCCTTTGCTACTTCGGCTATCTGTTCAAAGCTATTTGCTACATATTATGGCAGTATTCTTGTTCCTTTATTGTGCTCTTCCTTTTCAGTTACCAAACAATTTCTTATCAGCCCAATCTCTCATAAATGAGATATGGGTTCGCGCAAAGTTAATAAATGTATTGTACTGCAAGAAGGTGCACAACAAACCTTCTCATTTTGCTCAATTCGCTGATTAGAAGAAGCTTCTTTTATATTCAAAGAAACAAATTATGTCTCTCAGGATCTAAATTCTTCCAATTTCCCATTAAATACCAATTTCATTTCAAATTGAATTAACAGAAAAGAACTAAATACAGCGAACCGTCAGCCAACCAAACTTCAATGGAATTAATATTAATCATACGTACAGTTGTCCGCCATCCTTGATTCGTTGCATAAAAAAGTGCTGAAAACAGACAGGAAACATTCAAGAAATAAAACATTCATTTGTTTTGCCCTTCCATATCTTCAACGCTGATAAGAAAAATCCATTTATTATATTTCGTAATCAAGCCATGATGATTAACAATAGAGCTGTAAGCAAAAGAATGGAGGGAGAGCAAAGAAAACACCACCACAAACCAGTTCAACATTTCAATGTCCCCCAATGCAACACAATAAAATGAGTTGGAACACCTCCTTGTTTGAACACGGAGCAAAAGGAAAGAAAATCACTTACTTCTCTTTGTTATGCAAAACATGGCCTACGCATACCCCACAAAACTACTCCAAGTATTTACTTATAATAAATTCTTAAGAATCTATATGCCACAAATAGTTTATATTCAAAGTTCGGGGGGACATCACTCGTACTTACGCTCTGCCGTTTGGTTCAGACAATGGCAAAATGCCTCCGAAGATAATAAAAGCAGATAAAATCCATTATAAACGCACGTTTAAACTTTACAACTGGCTGGCAGCAGAGGAAAAAAGCAAACCAGTGATTGTGAAGCAGTAATACGATAGATAGAAAATGCACATTTATTTGTTTGCTTATGAATGGATGGATCGAGAGAAAAAACGCGAACAACAAAAGTTGGGAGAAAAACACTTTAAGAAAGCGCTACAATATTATAGTAGTGTTTTTGGATCGTTGTTTCACATACTACAATTATATTTTTAGGGTACTATTATGGTACTTTTTGTGTGATCTTAATTTGTCAATCGTGCTGTAAGTGGAATTTTTCACTACTGTCTGCATTACGTATTAGAATTTCTCATTTTACATGCTTTGATGACACATTTTCCTATTTCTTGCTTACTACAATTGTACTTTTTGTGTACAATTATTGTACTGTAAACGTAAATATAATGCTTACGCCAAATTTCATTTTCCACATATTTTCTGTAATTCTATTGCATATATTTTCTGTAATTCTATTCTATATATACATATATATAATTTAATTTGACAAATGTGTAATGTATTATAATAAAATTGTACTGTGCACGTACATTTTTTGGTACCACGGCTTGTTTCTTCCAATAGTATTTTGCATCTAGTGTGACTGCACAACAATTTGTTTGCCCTACAACAATTTTATATTCTGTCTACTAAAGTGATATGTGGAGTATATGCCAATTTGTACATTCTATCACGAAAGCAATAAAGTACAAAGAGATTGGTCAATAAAGTACAAAATATTTATTACTAATTGAAATGGATTATATCGCCTTCAAAGTTATACATCTCCGAAGTAACATACTTATGTCAAGGAATCATCAAAACTTTTTTCAAATGAATTTTTCCAGAAAGACTTCAGTTTGTATCGAAGTGGTAATTTGAGTTTTGGAAAAGGAATCCATATCAGATGAGTACAGTTGTTATTCGATGATATTTGTTGAAGTTATCGATAGAAATTCGTTCTCATTGATAGTGTTATGAGATAGTGCGCAATGATGAATAGCTACGTCTTTCTCTCAAAAACCGTGTAGCACCCAACTAATATTCTTTATATCCCCCTGATCTTCTGGCAAGAATTCCGAGTATACAACACTGCAACAATCATAGAAAACAGTCAATATTACATTGACTTTTGATCGACTTTGACGCAGTTTTCTCAGTTTTGTCTGGGTTGGAAGGCGCAATTCAAAAACTTGTTGATTGGTTGTCAAACTCTTAATCTCCAATTTTAATCCATGTTATGAATGTGAAGTTGAAATTAAGTGCGTCTACCATGTCTTCAGACATATTTACGCCATTGAGTTTTTGACGAAAATTCTGGGTTTTCGAAACCAGTCGAGTGGCAATGCGTTTCATACTCAAACAATCATGTAAAATGACTCAAAATGATTTTTGAGACACAAAAAGTTCAGCTGCTATCTCTTTCCAAATTGAATGTTGATTTTTAGTCATCGATGTTAGCTTTAGTTGGAGACAATTATGGAGGCAATTCATCGTAAGCTTTCCATAGCAATCGAAAATTTGAGATAAATTATTTTGTTCGATATTTTAATCTAGTGCAAACAAAACGAAAAATCGCACTCAAACTCTACGTTGTGCCAAATTAGCGATGAAAAGAAATTTTACAGACTCTTTGACGGGTTTTTAAATGATCAATTCCCGGTGCTTTTCTTTAGAGAATACACTTTAGATTGGACATGGCATTTTTTGTTCAGTATTTTTTGATATTCAGCAGAAATAACCCAACTGAAGTCCATGATATCCATAACACATGATGGCAGCAAGACGTTTCTACCTACCACATCCCATTGAATAAGGAAAAACGACTTAGCTAAACAATTTTTGTATTAAGATATTAAGCGTTTTTGAATAATCGTTATTATGGGAATTTTGTTATAACATTCGAAATATATTGAATTTTGAAATGGCTGTTAGATGACGTTAAGAGTCTTAAGAGTGCGAAGCAATAATAGCAAAAAAATATTTCTTTACAAATATCAATAATTAGAAATATTATATTAGATAATCACATAACATTAGAAAATCGCTGTTTTGAAAAATTTGTATAGCTTTTGAACCACATCGAATTTGGGAAGGGGGATTGGACTTAAATATGCATCAGAATAAGTACAATAATAATAGCGAATATTGTCTTTATTCCACTTAAGTCGTTTTTCTTGAGGCACAGATATAATTATTATGGAATTCAATAACTCCATACAAATACAGAAGATTTTCACTATCATGCTTTGGACTTAAGAAACTCTTAATGTCTTGCTTGTAGAATCATCACACTTCACCATAAATTGTTGATGCTACACATTTTATATCCTATCTCCTTCCATATTCGTTGCAAATACTGTCATTACTATTATTATAATAATTATTTTAAAAACTTTTTAAGAACTGAATTCAGGGCTGTATCGCAAAATGTTAGTCTGCGTAATCAATTTGGCCGTAAGCGGCTTTGGATTGCGATATGGAAATATAAAAGATAAATAAATAAATAATTAAAGCCGTAGCATCTGTGAATATATCCCTCCAATAATCGAAAATTTTATTTCCAATGCCATATACCAATATTGTCTGTATTTCTAAATAGCTGTAAGTGCAGTATCTGCATAATTGTGTGCTTAAAATCATTTGGTAAGCTGGAGAATGTAAATGCAAGACGTATGATTGCGATGAGCGTATGATTTATATTGTTT
Organism: Philornis downsi; assembly: GCA_019455685.1. Taxonomy (NCBI): domain Eukaryota; kingdom Metazoa; phylum Arthropoda; class Insecta; order Diptera; family Muscidae; genus Philornis; species Philornis downsi. Next base: position 672,851 of record JAHXMU010000145.1, on the reverse strand, counting down.
GGTATATTTGGCCGTATGATCAATATTAATTTAGACGATAAAAATATGTATCACATATTGAAAAATATTAGCCTTAAAAGATTTACTTCAACGGCAATAGACGAACTGTAAATACAGTATCTATGCTATTCTATGATAGCCAAATAAATCCACTTAAATCTCGAAAAATTGTTGCAGGTAAATTAACAAATTAAATGAAAATTGTCTTTAATCTCGTATTGCTGTATAAACATGTCATTCAACATAATTCCTGTTAACTGTTCTATTGATACTTACCAAAATTGGTCTTAAAATTGTTCTTTAAAATCCTAAACTTTCAAGTGTTACAAAATATTCTACAAACTTCCACATATCTCTTCCGTTTATAGTGTACAACACCCAGAAACCCTGTAATTTTTAAAATAACAAAATGGGATATAATTTCTATAGCGACCATAATAAAAACATTAATGTTTATAGAAAACCACTTGGATGAAATTTATCTTTGCTCTCTATTGTACCGATTGTAAATAAGATTTAGGTCTGCTAAATATCCAAGTGGTAATGGCAATCGAAGAAAACAAAATCCTTGAACTAAAACTTCTCTTAACCAATTTTCTTTCTTTTAGTCCATTTGAAAGCAAAAGAAAATCTTGAATTTTCCTTAAAACTTTTGTTCTGTGTATAAATTGTGGTCTTTTGTTTTGCGCTTTGAGTTATGCCGCTTTATGGTCATATAGTGTAGATTCCTACAAAACAAACGGATGGAAAAAGGACATAGCATAAAAGGAATTAACAAACAAAGAAAAAACTGCGTATCAACAAAGTTTATTTAAGTAAATTATAGAAAAAAGATTTATTGATTCATTTTCTTTACTGCCTTACAGTTTTGTTGACAAAAAGCTTCTTTAGGTCTTTATTAAATATTTTCCAAGGAAATGTGAAAATTACATAATGTTTTATACAATTTTGTACTGTAAAGAATATAAATATTCAATTTTCAATTTTCAATTTTTCTACAAAAAATGAATCTTGAAAGAAACTATAATCAATGACGTACCTTGGCAAAAAGTTCATGTTACCTAATTTGAGCCCATTGTTGTAGTATGAGCCCTTGTTACGCCAAACAAAGTTTTCATTATTGGAAACGATCTACTTGATCACATCGTTGTGGATAATGAGCTAATGATGCCAATACCCCTCGTCAAGGATGATGTGCGTATATATTATTTATGGATCATTTTTCTTTTCAAGTCTTTCTGAACGAATTCATCTATTTGTATTATAATACAAGACTTTAAAAATCACAAAGCAAACGGGGTAGAACAAGTGCGTGATGCTGTCGGATTTTAATTCATTAAGAGAGGACTATGTCACTTGACTTGTCCTCGTTTACATAGCAAATAACCCACGTTTATCTATTCCTTCTTAATACTTGAGAAGGTTGCAGTAACGTTTCATTATTTTCAACCAATGATGTCCAATGATGATGAAGCACTGTGCGGCTTTAGATAAAAATTATGCCTACCATTTTTACTATAACTCCTTCTTAATGCTTGAGAAGGCTGCAGTAATGTCTCGTTATTTTTAGCCAATGATGATGAAGCACTATGCGGCTTTTGATAAAAATTATGCCTACTATTTTCACTACAACTCTTTCTTAATGCTTGAGAAGGCTGCAGTAATGTCTCGTTATTTTCAACCAGTGATGTCCAATGATGATGAAGCACTATACGGCTTGTGATAAAAATTATGTCCACCATTTTCACTATATCTCCTTCTTAATGCTTGAAGAAACTGCAGTAATGTCTCGTTATTTTTAGCCAATGATATCCAATGATGATGAAGCACTATGCGGCTTTTGATAAAAAAAAATATGTCTACCATTTTCACTATAACTTTCCTTGTCTTCATCTCCATAAGTATGTTGAAGAAAACGGACAGTAGAATATCATCCTGTCTAAAATCTCCTTTGACTCAACTTTCATCTTCATGCTGGAAAGTGCCATTCCGAAAAGGCATATCAACTTCGTGGGGATGCCAAATTCAGCAATGATTTCAGATAATTTTCCCCAAATTGGGGTGTCAAAAAGAATTGGCGGTAGTGTGGAGATTAATAGCCAGTTTTTTTTTTTTTTTGAGTTGAAAAGAGGAAAAACGCGCAAGAGAATATTGCCTTGTCAGAGGTCTCTTTTGGTATAAAACAATTCAGTTAAATCGTTTATTCTTTTTAATGTCTGCTTTATGTTGGTCACCATCATTCCGCGGAGGTACATATCAAGTTCGCAAGAATATCGAACTAGGCCATGGTTCCAAATAACTTGGCCGTATTGGAAGGTTGAAGAGAATTTTTGGTAGTGTAAGGATCTTTAATTTCTAGTTCTTTCGCTTAAAAAGTTAGTTTGTCTCTCTTGAAAAAATACAAAAAGATATGGAAGAGCTTTCCAAACTCAGTAAACTTATACGCATTCTACTTTTGGATCCATTCATACCGAATCTACCGTTTAACGACGTTTGCGAACATCAGTTTGAGAAGCTTTTATCAAACTTGTAAATTACCCGAAGCTTTCGTCAGGCACATCGGGATGACAGCCGCACAAGTATTGATTATATCGGTGCTTGGACCCACGCACAATAGTTGCGTATTCTAATCGCGCCACGGCCAGTCGACAACGTTCAATTAATATTCCATATTTACTGGCAAGAATTCCGATTGCACATCATTGGATTTCATCACTACTTTGAATTTCAGTCAACTTTGTCGTAGATTTTCGCAGGCTCAAGTCAAATTCATAAGTTCATGTCTCACCATCAGTTATAATGCATTATATGAATGTGGGGTCGGAATAAACTCATTCTAGTAGGTCTCCATCGACCCTTATGCGATTGAGTTATTAAGCAAGGGTAGATTTTTCGGAATTAGATGACCGGCAACCTGTTTTATAACCAAACAGTCGTGTGGAATAGTGTGAATTGATTCTGTTATCTCTTTCAAACTCAAATGAAATTTTTCTGCCACTATTTGCCTCAATTTATCGAAGTTAACTTCGATCAAAGATGTTAATAACCGACCAGTGCAAGGCAAACGTTTTACCACATCTCGAACTCTTTTGTATGCACTGTACCACTCACATGCATATGTTTTTGATAAAGTTGATTCACCTTAAGCTTTCCATAACATTTATGATACAGAAATTGAAACAAATTCTTTGTTTGATGTCATTGTAAATATTGCTAAACACACTTGAAGTGAACTGATAGAATCAAGCATTATAAACAAACCAAATGACAGATTGCGTCACAACCGCGAACAGCTGTAGAGGATAAATGTGTCAAAGTAACGACAAAAAGAAATGACGACAAAGAATTTTGATAATCGTCGTAAGTGTGCTTTTTAAATGGCCAATTCTCGGTACATTTTCTTGGATGATATGTATAGTAGAATATACATATATGTATGATTTTATTTTAACAATGAAACTATTTATTAATGGTTTGCTACAATTTAATTCATGTCAAAATTTCTGTCTTATGTCATTTGGATTGAAATTTTGTACCTCGATTATATGCATCAATGTTACTACGACGTATACATAATACTGTTATTCAATTCATTACTCATACGCCCAAAATCTAAGCTTTTTTTTACGTATAATTAATATTTTTATATTGCATTGAATTTGCGTATATTTTGATTCTATTTAATACATCATAAACGTTTAAGTTTACCAGCGCTTGAAATTACTATTTTTACGGCAACTGGTTTAGTGACAATTATATGACTCTTGCTTTAAAAGAATATTTAAATCATACACCAGTTTTTTTGCTTATTATATTTACGACAGTTTAGTAAAAAGATTTCCCACTTCAATTGTTTTCCCTCGGTTTAACAATTTAAAAAAATTACATATCATTTTAATTTGTGCCTAATCTCAATATGTCGCAAAACCATGAGGCAGCAAATCGTAGGCAATTGTTGCTGGCTTCATCATCACAATTATCATCGTACGCGCTGCCATTGCTTTGCAAAATAAATGAAATGCAATGCATTTTGTTTTTTTTTTTTTTTTCTTTCTTCAGTTAAATTGTGTATGATGTCGCATAAATTTAATTATAATTTATGATAATGTCCTTTTTATCAACAAACATGCAACAGCATAACTGCATAATGCAAACGATATAAATGAATGAATGCCGACATGTGTGAATGTATGAGAGTGGCCTTGCGTGTATGGGTAACACATAAATGCAAATAATGCAACAGCAAAGTGATATTTACCAACGTACACGCACACGCACACACAAATGCAGCAGCAAAAAAAAGCCAAAAACAGGGAAATGCAGGCTGCAGGCAATACAGCAAATAGTAAATGCAACGACGACGACAACAACAATTGCCACATTTGCAATAACACTTGGCTTAAACAAGGTTGTTGCACATTATGGCCATTGTCTTTATATACTCATACTCTATGCTAACAAACTGGTTACTTGCGTCTTATATTAATACACCGCATGCATTTGCATATGTTTGTGTGAGTATAGTTGGCTACATGTTGGCCGGTGTCGTGAAGCAACTATTATATGGCAAAAACTAAAGCCAAACCGGAAATGAACATAGTGACATTAAAAACGCAACATTTTTTCTATTGTTAAATTCCCTGGCATTGCATTTAAGACAGAACGTAGACTATTGTAGAGGTAGAACAAAAAATAGGGCCTACATAGTCATTTATACTTGTAAGTTGCCTATTAGAAGTAGTAGTAACAATAGTTAATGGCACAAGAAAATGTTAACAGCTTAAAAGTTAGTAAGATTTTTTTCTTGATTTAATTTATTTGTAAAGAGAAGAAGAACCCTTGCGTTATTTACATTCGTATTGTTTTCCTTTTTTCTGTAATCAAATGCCAGCGTTTAATGATTTATAAAATTGTCGTTTGCAAAAGTTCAGTTTTCACACTTAAACAATCCAAGGAAGTTGGCACGTTAAGGTAAGGGAAAAAACAAATTAATGATGGCCACATAACCCGGGCTCTGCAAATGCTCATGTAAGAGAAACAGTCAGCCGCTAAAAAGTTTATTTAAATGCGTTTTTTCCTGTCAAATTTTCATATTTGAAATCACACAGTTTCCACAAAAATTCAAACTTCCTTTATGGTCTATTAACAACATAAGAGAGCTCTAATTCATAGCAAATCTTCCCTTGCAGTATAATTTAGTTTAATTTAATATAATAAGTTTAGTACTACCATAATATTGAACATTATGCATATGACGTATGTGTAATATAATTATTCCCATCATTACTAATGCGCCCTAAGTTTAAGTTCAACCATATACATACGTATGATTAATATTTTTGTATTACAATATACCTATGTGTATTTCGCCTTTATTTAAGTCATCATAAATGCAATATAATTTGGCGCTTCTTAATTACAGCCTACTCGATTCTCATACCTGCAGCATATACTCGTTTTCAAAAGTAAAGTTAGGTAAAACACACATAAAACTATGATTACGATGAAACTTTCTTTTCATTATAAATCTTGGAACTTGCAATTATGTACGAAATGTTATGTTATTTAGATGACCGTCTCTGGATTGGTTGCAGCAGTAGTTCCTTTTGAGGCAGTTTTCGACCAGTTTTTCGCCCATTTTAGACGGTGTCTTGGCGATAACTTGACGAATGTTGGTTTTCAAACGCTTCAACGTTTGGGCATCATTCGCGTAAATACGATCTTTGACGTAGACCCACAAAAAAAAAGTCTAACGGCATCAAATCGCATGATCTTGGTAGCGAATTGACGTCGCCGAAACGTGAAATTACGTTTTCTGGAAATTTCTCACGCAACAAAATTAAAATCGGCCGTGTTGTGTGACTCGTGGCACCATCTTGTTGAAACCACATATCGTCCAGTTCATAATTTTTAAATGCAGGCCAAAAAAAAATTCGGTTATCATACGGTCATAGCGCTCTGCGTCATAATATGTTCAATGATATATTTGTAAATTTGTGAGATAAAACAGTAATAAAAACACAATTTTACAAATATATTATCGAACATACTACGACGTAAAAATATAAGTTGTTCCCGTCGCGGTATTGGAAACCAATACAAGAAAAGTTGGTAATGCTGTTGCCATAAGGGATGTGTGAAAGTTTTTTAGCAGAGTCTTGCACGAAAATATTCTTATTCAAATACATTCGAATATGTGCCATTGAAATATGAGGTATTCGAATACCACATGAAAAAAATCAAACATGAGCTAAATTTCCGTAGAATTTAAATTCGTTTTTTTCTGCGGACGAGACAATGAAACTATTCGACAATTAAAATTACCGTCGAATATGTAGTTTTCGTCCAAAAAGATTTCTATTCTTAACGCTTTGCAGAACATTTCTATTCCAGGGATGTAACTCTATTATAAAAAATGCTAAATGAATAAAAACTAAACTATTGAAATGTGGAAAAATGTAAAAATATTGCCATATCTCGGAAACGTAGCGTCCAAACACCACAACGGCTTCCTTTTTCAAAGCTTCTTAAACAAAGGGGCTTCTTTCATATGGTGTCAAAATGTTTTTCAAAATAACTAAAATGCAAATACATGCATAACTGAAAATGTGCACCTTCTGTCCGCTCAAAAATATTGTCCACATCATTTTCGTCACTAAGTTGGGACAACCACTATCTACACTGACGCGGATCTGTAGTTTAGTTTGTTTGCAGTGCCGGATTTTGTCACTTGATCCCAAGTGAGATTTGCGATTTCTATAATGTATAATATAATAATTTAATAATAATAATTTAATAGTAATTATTTAATAATAATAATTTAATAATAATAATTTAATAATAATTATTTAATAATAATAATTTAATAATAATAATTTTATTATAATAATAATATAATAATTCATTCCATAATATCTGGCAAAGAATTTGTCTCAAATGTTAGTGGAGTGAATGGAAATCTTTGTGGCGAATCGCAGAATATTACAGAAGGTTTTCGGGGAATTGACTTAATCAAAAGTACGTCCATGTGAGTGACTTTAAAAGCGATCAAAATGTGGTGGAACATTTGCCTCGCTCTAGTAGGCCATCACTACCTTCTTAAGTTTGATAAAAGTCACTGAAAATCATCCTTTAAGGACTCTAGGAAATGGCCGCTGAACTTGCTTTGTTTCATGAATCAATTTTATTCAATTCAATTTTATGCAATTGTTTGAATATGAAACGCATTAACGCTCGAATAGTTCCGAAAGACCCGAATATTATTCAAAAACTTAATCGCTAAAGGTCGCTGAAGACATGTTAGAAAAAGCAACTCCTACCTAGCGAGTTTAACATGCATACCAGTCATTATGTTTCGGAATAGCGCCTTCCAACTGAGCCGAAACCGACAAAAACACATCAAAGTCGATCAAAACTTGAGGTTATGTTAACTGTTTTCTTTGATTACCGCAATGCTGTGCACTCGGAATTCTTGCCAAACGGCAAACAATTAAATAAATAACATTTTCTAGGCATTATGCAACGTTTGAGAGAGCAAGTTTGGCAAAAAAGATCTAATTTGTAAAAAGATTATTCATGGGTTTTTACAGAGCTGTAATTGTGAGTGAATTTCTGACCAAATACTCAACAAATATTATCGAACAACCATTATATTCACCTAATATGATTCCGACTGATTTTTTTCGTTTTCCAAAACTCAAATTACCAGTTCGAGCACATGTTTTCAGTCGATAGAAGAACAAAACAAAATTTTCGCAGAAAAACTGAAGACTTTTCCAAATAGTGAGTTGGAAAAATGTTCTAATTATTGCGAAATAGGCCTTCTGTGAAGGCTACACAATTAATTGGAATGAATAATAATTATTTTATTAAATAGTAAATAAATATAGTGTGATTGTTCCAGATTAAAGTTTTTCAAGTTGGCAGCACTGGTTGTTAATGGCGTCCAAACATCATCTGTCAAAGTGAAAAGTGTACAGTATACTCTGCCATTTCATCATGGAATGACGAATGACCTACAAAAAGCCTTACAAAAGCTCAATGAAAATCCGCTGTTATCGAAAAATTGTGTTCAGCGATGGGACTCATTTCGAATACGTAAACAAGCAAAACTGTCGCATCTGGAGTGATGAACAGCCACATGCCATACATGAACTACCGAGGCATTCCGAAAAAACGACAGTCCGGTGTAGTTTATGGGCTGGTGGTATCATCAGTCCATTTTTCTTCAAAAACGACCGTCAGAGAAACGTTACCATCAACGGCGAACGATATCGAGCCTTGATACGCGATTTTTTTCTTGCTCCAATTGGCTGAGTTGAACTTGGTTGACATGTGGTTTCATCAGGACGGTCCAACAAGCCACACTGCTCGTGAAACAATGGATATGTTGAGGGATGAATTTGGTGAGCAACTTATCTCTCGATTTGGCCCTGTGAGTTGGTCCCCAAGATCGTGCGATTTAACGCCTCTTGATTATTTTTAGTGGAGTTATGTCAAGTCGTTAGTCTATGTGGACAAGTCGAACACTATTGAAGCCTTACAGGATAACATAACATACGTTATTCGAGGAATACAGGCCGAAATGTTCGCAAAAGTGACAAAAATTTAACCTTTCGAATGAACATTTTGAGACGGAGCCGCGTACAACATTTACATGAAATTATCTTTAAAAATTAAATGGCAAAAACCAATTTATCGATTCCAGTAACAAATTTTAATATGACGCAAATTTCAGTGTTTTCTTCGATTTAAAAAAAAACTACGATTAAAAAATCGCCCTTTATAAATAAACAAATATGAATAAATATATGTATAAATAGATATAAATAATAACAAATATTTTGTTAATCAATTTCCGATGCTTTTTGGTAAAATGTATAAGTTGTCAGTACTATAATTTTGTACTTCCAATCGAGGCCTTTTTACACCGAGTAAAGGCTTCAATCTGGCATCAATAAATTTGCGATTTTTTTTGTCGAAATTTATTTTAAACGCTTTAATTGATTAACTTTTACATCCACAAGACTCACAAAATTTTGATTATTTTAACGATTGGATGCTTCGTTTCTCATTTATATTTGAGTGTTTTCATTATTTTGATGATTTCCGATTAATTGTGAAAGACACCCCCTTCGAAGCTTACCAAAAATTCATAAGTGGACGTTTCACTTTCGATATATGCCAGTATTCCTATTTTCTTTACCTTTCTTTCCTATTATCCTTTTCAAGTATTCGAGTGCAATTTGCTGTATTTTAGCATTTTCTGTATACAAATTTTTCTCAATTATTTATTCAATAAAGGAAGACGAAAAAACTCAGTTAATGTTTGCTTTTGCAGTAAAGTGAAGAAAACCCGACTAGAAATACTCGGGTGAGGAAAAATGACATTCGTTCAGGGCAGTAGTCAACACCACATATTTGGAGTGGCCATATAGGTAAAGTGTCATCACTTGTCATACCCTCTTCGTATATTAGTTCAAAGAAGAATATGCGTTTTTTTTTTCTTTCTCATCATCCAAGAAATGTAATACAATTTTAGCCTAATCGCCCTAAGTTCATGTGCCTCAGTGCGATATGAATGTATATGTACAGTAATCTACTCACTCACACACTCAATGGAACAACACAATTGTATTTTAAAATAACACATTTTACTATGACTAACTTCCGCTTGGCTTTTTTGCAATTATTACAGCATTTTTTTCACAACTCTTTCGATACTTAGCTGACTCCGCATACTCGTCATACTCTTTCTTTCCACGCACTCCCTTTTTCCACCTGCTTCATCAACCTTTTGAAGCGTATATTTTCCATTTCAAAACGGAAATGCTTAATAAACCCTAAACTTTAAATAAATCTAGAAAGAAGCAGTCATAAAAAGACCACTGGAATATAAAGGGGAGGGCCATTAGAGAGGCAGCAAAAGGTGGGCGAATCTCAATATGTTAGACTTTCTATGGCGTCAGCTATAGTGGAAAACACAATTCGCATATACGAGTATTCCATTGTTGTTGCAAGGAAATTATAATTTAATAGCTCTTTTATTTTATGATATCGTCACTGCCTTCTAATTTCTAACTGAGGCAATTCGTTTTCGTTTTTCCTTTTCACTTTTTTTTTACACCTATTAGGGGTTTAAAGTGTTGGGTTACCTCTGTTCAAAATTGCGGTTTATGGTTTTTTAGGGAGAGAGGAAGCGAAAGGGGAGAGTGTAAGGATTTAACATAAATATTTTTTTAATATTACATTCGCGTGATTTTTTCAAGATTTTAGTTTACTAACTTCATGATTTAAGCAAATAGTTAGGCTTCCTCAAAGAATGTTGAAATGTTATACGTAATGTTCATATAGCACTACGACATGATGGTAGTAACTACTGACTGCTTTACGAACAACAGTAGATCCAAAGAGATCGTTGGGGACCCAAAATTTCGATACTTCAAAATATATACAGGGTGGGCCATATGAGTGCTGGCGATTTAATTCTTCAATTTCTCGGTAACGCGCGGTTCGAAACAACCGGCTCAACAGTACCAATTACGGTTCGTGGTCGCCCAGTTTCTGCAAGATCAGCCGACATTGTGGAGCGTGTTCGTGTTTCAGTTCAGCGAAATCCTCAACAGTCGACACGTAAGAGAAGTCAGTCTTTGGATGTCAAAAGAACAACTTTACGACGAATTTTGAAACGTGATTTGCATTTGAAAGCTTGTAAGATTCAGATAGTCCAAGAATTAAAACCCGATGATGCCAATAACCGACTTAACTTTGTCAATTTGATACTAGAGCGGTTCAACAATTTCAACAACGTGGTTTTTAGTGATGAGGCCAATTTTCACCTCAATGGCCATGTGAACAAGCAAAATTGTCGGTTCTGGTCCGAGACTAATCCCCGACGCTTGCATGAACGTCCACTTCACAGCCCTAAGCTTGTCGTGTGGGCTGGGATAACGTCAACCGGTATTATTAGACCATACTTTTTTGAGGACGAAAGAGGGCATGCGATGATGGTTAGAGCGAACAATTATTGTAACATGCTAGCAGACTTTTTGGTGCCAGCTTTGCAACAACTTCAAGGCAATACCACGAGGATGTGGTTTCAACAGGATGGGGCCACATGTCATACGTCTAGGGTATCCATAGAGCTGCTGAAAAATTTTTTTCCTGGAAAACTCATTTCGAAAAGGGGCCCACGTAGCCCCGATCTCTCTCCATGCGATTATTTTTTATGGGGCTACCTCAAATCGGTAGTCTACGAGAATAATCCGACCAATTTAGAGCAGTTGAAGAGGAACATTATTCAGGAAAGTAACAAAATACCGAGAACAACTTTTCAACGAGTTTTCCAAAATTTGCGACCTCGGTTCCAAGAGTGTCAAGCAGCCGAGGGAAGCCATTTGGACAACATTATTTTTAAGTCTTAAAAATTCCCATGCTTCTACTTTTTAAAAATACAAATATATTTTTTTATGTTTCGTAGTTTTTTTTTTAATTGAATATTTAAACCGCAAACACCCTTATGGCCCACCCTGTATATATTTTTTTGTTTTATCTAAATAAATATTACAAAAACATCGTTTAAAATAGAAAATCGCTAAAAACAAAAAGACACATAAATATACATATAACTTGACTAAAACACTATAATACTATAACTTGACGTAACATAATAACTTGACTGATAACATAGACTCGAATCATCTTCTTGTTTCAGCTATGGAATGCACTGTGTTGGGAAGGACGACAAATTTATGAAACCAAGCACAAAGAAAACTAGACATCGACAAGCGGCGTACCACCGAAATAGTCTCAAGCTACTCCAACACACTTTCTCAATAACTACGACAAAATGCCCATATTCCTAAAGTTTTCGACACATAGGGGCAATGTATTCCACATTCCATGGCATCCGCTGTAAAGAGCGTACTTGGGTATAAGAAATCGCTCTCCACCATGGTGCGATGAAAAGTTCCTCATAGCTTTTAAAGGAAAATACATTGCATACATGGCAATGCTGCAGCCAACTGAAACGCTTGATGCGAGGAAACATCATAAGAAGAATATGGGTCCTATCATCTCTTTAACCCAAAAGAAAAGCTGGGGCAAGGGTTAGAGAGGGCGAATATAGAAACGCACAAAATGAGAGATGAAACTCGAAAGTTTTCAACTATAAATAAAAGTAAAGATTTAGCGCATTTCTTTTCTCCTGTAAGCACAATGATGAAAATCGGAACACGAATACATCTGGGCTGCAATTTTGGAGAAGGTAGAAAAAATGAACAAATCATAAGGAAAACTATAATTTTACCGCTCATCTTCGATCTAAAACGAGATCAGAACAACAATATCATAGCTTAAAAAAGTTATGAATGTGGATGTCCTGCCGACAGAGCTGGTGACGATGAGCTAATAATGAGCAATAACCATTTCATACACACAATTTGGATTAAAGATTAGATGCCCGATAGTTGAAATCTAAATATGTTATGCACTACACTCAAGCAAGTCGATCCAAATAAGTTGCCAACCATCCTGTTGTCAGTCGTTCATCTATCGCTTAAAGACTAAAGTCCAACTTGGTTGGATCTCATCAATGTGATCTTGAACCCGATGGTCTATAATTCACACTGATATTCACATTGCCGCAAATTCTGAAGAAAACTCAAGAAAAACAGATTGGTCCAACGACTTTTTCGTCCACTACAAAGTTGTCTTTAAGAATTCCATATGTTACAAAAATTTGACATTCGCCCTTGTGCATGCTTGCATGATGACACTGATTGGTATGAAGTCTTCAATAAAAATTTGTCAAAAATCTTATTAATTGTATTAAATGGCACAGAGCCATGCATGACGATAGTCTATTTTATGACCTCTCCAAAGATATGAGGAAAGTTGCAATAAATGTCATCATCTTCATTAAAAGACAACATAGATAACATTGATTGAAAACTATGACATGCTGCTGCAGCCTTCTCAAGCATTGAAGGAGTCAGCAAAAGTAGGTCTGATGGTAAATGAAGACAACCCAAATTATTTATTACGACGAGCAAAGAATTTGCTTGTTTGAGACACGTAGAACGTGAACGTAGACAACTATAACTTTGCTGTGGCGGACGAATTCGTTTATCTCGGCTCCGGTATTAATAAAAATAATAATTGGGAGTAGTTTTAGACAACAAACTAAGTTTTAACTATCATGTGGATAATGGATAATGTAGTCCGACGTTTAAATTATTCACTGCGAAGTTTTTATAATACCAACTTAGTGTTGCCCAGATCGATTAAAGAGAAATTGGTTCATGCTTATATCATGCCTAGTATTCTATATTGTTTAGAGTTATATAGTGGCACTAATAAACAAAATATGAGGAAAGTTCAGATGGCGTTTAATAGAGTTATGAGATATTTATACTCACTGAGGCGTCGTGTTCATATAACACCGTATGTTAAGCGTTTCTTGGGTTGTAGTTTTAAAAATTATGTAGATTTTAGGTCTTTGCTGTTATTTTATAAAGTTGTTCGATTGTGTAGTCCTCAATTTCTTTTTAATTCATTTAATTTTTCACGTTCCACTCGTAATAAGCAGCTTCTTATTCCTAAAATAACCACACTCATGGGTCGTGCTTTTGTAGTAAGAGTAGCTCGAATTTACAATTTACTACCAAGCCATTTAAAAAATTTTAAATTATTTCCTGATTCTTACAAAAGGCACATTCTACAACACTTTCAGACTTTACTGTAAAATTTTGTTTTCAATTAAACTGTGGGCAGCCTTTATTACATACCGATTATCTTATATTTCAAGATTATATTCCGATTAACTTCTAATTTTTGAATTAGTCTTTTTTTCCATACTTTTTTTTTGTCTTCAACGATCATAATGTTATATTATATTATTATATGTCATATTATATTTTTATAAATTTTATATTTAATTTTTATTATGATGAATTGTTGCATATTGTAATTTACTTATAATTGGCCGGAAGGCTTTAAATTACAAGCCAGAAATAAATAAATAATGTCAGCTGGGAAATGAGGAGAAAATGAGCAATAATCTTCTCCTACCAAGGGCTTAATAAATTATTTAATGGCAGGGTCCTCTTTCGCTCTTTATCTCTCTCTCCCTCTCTCTTTCTCTCTCTCTCTCTATCTCCGCGAACAATGTGCCAAACCCTAATCCTACAAGTCTAGCTACGGAGCTCGATATTCTGGGTTATGAAACAAGTGGATGCTTCTTCGACAGAAAAATATTCTGTAAATTATTACGACCCAGCGGATAGTAACAGCATCGTCTGAACCATGAGCAGTATACCGAAATCAACATGATCAAGTGCATCGAAAAATGTCGGTTACATTGTTTGGCCAGTCATAAATAACAGAAAGCATTAATGCCATTTTAATCATGACCAGCATACAGGCAACGAATTGGCCAAATGCATCAAAATGCATCGATTTCGCTGGTTGAAGTTCGTTTAAATTATAAGCTGTATACCAATATCGACGTGGTTAAGCTTATCAAAACATAGCGATTGTATTGACTGGCACATGTTAAACGGATGAATCAAGAGTCTACTGCACAATACGTCTTTGGCCAAGAAGTCGATGGGTGACACCGAAGACGCAGATCCAAACTCCATTAGAAGGACCGAGACTTTTGAAACAATATCAAAAATTGGTGCGACTAATTGTAGAAGAAGCACAGCGAAGCATTTGGATTTTTTGCTATGTGCCATGTGTAGTGGATAAAAAAATTAGGAAAGATTTCGATTTATATCAAACTAATTTATAGCAAAACCAACAAACAATTCTAAAGAGATCACACAATTTAATTTAACCTGAAACAGAACGGCTAGCCTAGAAGCGTTTAGCTTTGGTCAAAAGTATTGCAATTGTATTCCATCAGGACAACCCGAGACCGCACATATCGATAGAGGAACGCAAGAAACTCCGGTAGCTTAAATGGGAGGTTATTATGGATTCACTTTATAGTCTGGACCGACCAGTTTTTGTCTACTTCGAATGATTTTGCTGGTAAAAAAAAAAACTCATCGCAAGAGAAAATTGTGAAAATCGACTGTACCAATTTTTTCCCCAATAGAGACAAGGGTTTCTGTAAGAGATACATTATATGATGAATTTCAAAATGACTTGAATTGGATCATTCTGGATTTGCCTTTACTACACATTATATGTTATGTTTTAAAAAACCACCACAATGAAAAGTATTTTGAACTTAGAACTAATAAACCCTCTTCCTACAATCTAGAGTCGATCTTTTTGCATCAACTATCTCTGGGCCACCACCAGCAACTCGGCTATCGTGTTGCAAATCTTGGCGTGCAATTTTGGATTTTCCTATTTTTGTTTTCTTATCCAGTTTTTTTTCCATTTTTATCCAGGCATTGTTAGTTATGACTACTTGCCAACAATTGTTTTTTATGGTTATTACAATAACGCTTAACGAAATTGTTCCAAAGAAACCCCAACCAGACATTGCTTACATCAGTCTTCCAAAAACCAGAACATCCTTGAGAACACATGAAGTGTATGAATAACAATACCACAGCATATGTTGAAAGCCAACTGGTAGATGGTAAAAAAAGACGAAACAAAAAATCACTTAATATAAACATTGATAGAGTTAAGGGCTTGTTTCGGTGAAATTTGTCGGTAAATATGTGGTTAGTACAACGCTAAACATTATCGTAATTTAATTGTTTGTAATGTGATATCTAAGTGTGGCATTTAATTTGTTGAGAACGGGAGGTGAACGGGAGAACAAACATTAAAACCACTTGTTACCATTTGGTTTGTTTGTAGTTATATATTTATATTAATAGTATAAGGTATAGTAAAAAGAAATGCATTATTTTCCTAATAAATGACTGTGTAACTGCAATCAAGTTATGCTAGATGGCGTATGAAAGATATGAGTATAAACAAATTCCCTTGCATCCCACGAATGCAACTCTGAACTCTGCCATATGAGTTTCTTACTTTCTTCATTTTCTATTTTCAGACTCATTCAGAAAGATAGAATTTCGTACTCCAAAAACTATCCAGTTTTGTGATAGCCAGGCGTCTGAAAATGTGTCCTGCGTTTATTGTCCTGATACTGTAACAATCAATCCGGTGCAATTTTGATTTCGTCGATTCTGTTCCAATAATTCCGATGTCAAAGATGCATCACTCTCTGAAATTCCAATATTAAGAAATGTCGATAGGATAACGGAAATCGAGGATTATTATTAGATAATCATAAACGAATTTGCCTGACAATGGTGAAAAGTTATCGAATAAAACGGTGCACATCTGACCTAAATTGCATAATTCTAACTATGTTATATAAAACCTTCAATTTCACACAGAAATAATGGATTTCTTTTCACTAAACCATACTTTTCTGAAAATGCCAAGGTAACGAACGTTTTTTCCACATTAATCTATATTATCCAGTTGTAAACAGAGTGGCTGACGAATGTTGCTACATTAACAAATCCCTAGTAACTGTTTTTCTAGTTTACGTAAATTGTACTCGTATTTTCTTCATTCATTTGGAAAATAATATATTTTTAACATATCTTTTTAATGGCTTCAAAAAATATCGAATTGAAATATTCTCCATACTCGGTAATGAATGCGCAAGATCATCATTAGGATTACAGTGGAAATTTGTCCAATTATCGTTCGAATGCATTACTTTGAATCATTCAAAATTGTTGGTTTCGTTTTGTGTCCTTACAAGAAAAAAAAACAGGCGCAGTAACGTCAGAATACCTATGGGGGCTGACAAAATATGGGCGATTTTCCGCTGCAGTTCTGCCAAAACAGATCTGGTTGTGTGACTAAATGCACCACATTGTTGAAACCGCCCAAAGTTTCAAAGAACTTCTTTTCGGCGTAGTCTTGGAAATAAAAATTCTTTCAACATCTTTAAGTAACATCCTGGTAGCAACATTCACCAGATACTCTGTATATAAAATTGTTACGGTACCGACTTACTGATATATTTGCCGTTCAATTATTCACCGGCCAGACTAAACGCCAAAACTACAACCCAAGAAAGTTGGTTTGTAGCTTCCATTTACAGAGTAAAAACGGCATAATCGTCTCCTTTAGTTTGAAATTTATAAATAATTTTAAATGGCACGATGAATACTTTAATGTGAATTTATTTATTATATATATATATTATTATACTTGACGTATGCCAGCTGGGATTCATTACAATTATTCATTCACATTACTTAACATAAAATAATATAAAACAAAATTCCTTACAAATTAAAAAAATATAAACATAACAAAACAATAAAAATAATATTTGTTATGAAAGGTGTATAATAAAAAGTATATAATAAATAGAAATTGTGAATATTTTTTCGCTAGTGAATTGTGAATACCCATTCCCAAAATTTTGCAATCGCGTATTTCTTGTGAGCTCGCATGTTTCGAACAATCAGCTGTTATCATTCGAACATAACAGCTGTTGGAAATTGGAAGAAAATACATTCCGCAAAAATGTTTAGAATTGGAGCGCTAATTCATTTACTTAATTCATTTCCATTTCAATGTTGTGCCTTTTAGTTTCTTCCAGTTTCTTTGCCTCAATGTCACTATTTTTTTCTAATGCTCGAGCCATCCTTTTCTCCTTTATGACTTCCACTAGGTCCGATATTTTGTCGTTGAGCTGTATTTGATTTTTTATCTCACTCTCTATTAGTTTTGAGGTAGAGTCAGTTTTTTTTCGGCGTTTTTAATGCTTTTTGTACATTTGAACAAGGCGGGGTGGGATCTTCGTCTATTTCAGTAATATTGATCGTCTCATTTAAATGTAGGAGTGTACCAATGGAGCACCAGATTTGTTGGAATCTGCAACCCCCTCAACAGACTTTTTTATCTTAACAATTTCAAATATCATTTCTTCTGTTGAAGATAGTCGACTTTTTTTGGGAGGCCCACCACCTGTGCCTTCTCTATATCGACAATTTTCTGCAGCCTTCTTACGTATATGGCGCTTTTGATCTACCCACACCTGCATTCATATGGGAACATTTAAATACAAAATATCAATCTAATCGCACTGATACACAAGGCCATACGGCTTTCTGCACTCAAAATAAATTTGATATCTATACTTTCCTTTTTCCATTCTGCCAACGTTTTTATTGGTGGTCCTGCAGTATTTAACTCCTTCACGGTTCCAGCCCAAAATACACCTACTGCTTCTCTGGAGTCCTTGGTGTATCCACCAGTAATGTAATTATTAATCTATTTTTCACTTCAAATTGGCAATATCAAGACTTACATTGTTCTTTTTTTTATTTTCGCCGTCCGCAATTTAGGGAAAAATTTTAAAGAATTTTGTGAATGCAAATTCACAAAACATGTGTACGCGATAAGGGTGAATATCAATTAAAAACATGTATATGTAATGTTTAGGCTTTAAATGACATATAATACGACACAAACACAAATGTTTAAAACATGAAAAATATTAAAAAACATCAGTGAGAGTAACTGAGTATATTTCAAAACTTAAATGTGTTAAATTAAAAATAACTAAAATAATCATAATTAAAATAAAACGGTAACTAAACGTATAGAATTACGAATAAAGACACAGAACAGATACACAACAATTATCATGCGAGAGTGATGGACACGACACAAAGACAAACACAAATACACTTCTTCCATTTGATAATAAGGGCACAACATAGAAATATTAGCAGCAATTATCGGCAACTGGATCAGAAGAGATGATGACTGAAGGCCAGCAGGAACATAAAATGAATTATGAAAAATGATAATCCTGTAAGATTTCATCAACAACATACATAAAAGAAAAGACGGCGGGAGACATCGAACAAAGAATTTCAAACACACTTTCAAAATATTTATTATTCATTCAAATTTATTGTACCACCTTCAAAGTACATCCCTTCCGAAAACTTATGCTAATGAACAATTCAATTATCAAAACATTTTTCAAACACATTTTCCGGAAAAAGACTTTAGTTCTCACTGTGAAAACAGTGAACACGGTTGCCTCGAAGTGGTAATTTTAGCTTTGGAAAGAGAAAAAAGTCAACGGGAGCCATATCAGGTGAATAGAGAGTCTGTTCGATGATATTTATTAAATTCTTAACCAGAAATCCGTTCACAATAATAGCCTTAAGATATGGTCCGTTGTCATGGCGTAAAATCCATGAGATGTCTTTCAATAAAGCTGGCCTTTGTGGCCGAATTTGCTCTCTACAAAGCCGCATAATGACCAAAAAGTATTTTTTATTTATTGCCTATCCTTCTGGCAAGAATTCTGAGTGCAGAGTACTGCCGTAATCAAAGAAAACAGTTATCACCTTGATCGTTGATCGACTTTGACATTTTTTTCTTCTTCTTCGGCTTAGTGGGAAGGTGCTGTTCCGAAACTTATTGACCGGTTTGCATGCCAATCTCAGACCAATCTCAGAATGTAGTGTCGAATGCGAATGGTACCAGCATGTTTTAGTGACCTTTACGCGATTGACTTTTTTAAGAAAATGCAGGTTTTTCAGTTGATACGAATTGATTCGTGGGACACAGAAAATACATTTCTCTCAAACTTAAATGATAGTTTTGCGGTTACCATTTCCCTCAGTTCCTTCCTTCGCTATAAACAAGGCGAGACAAGTTTCCCACCACATCTGGATCACATTTGAATGCACGGTACCACTCATAAGCACTTGTTTCGTTTTTTTTTTTTTTTTTTTGATGAAATCGATTGACCATAAGCCTTCTTTAGCATATTCACCGATTCAGTACATCAAATTCCACTGTAATGAAAAACTTGTGGCGAACTCTTTGCTCAATCGCCTTCTTCTCATGAATGAGGATACGGGAGAATTTCTCACATTCATTCAAGGAAATTTACAGTTTAACGACAATTCTGAACTCCAGTTAGGGAACCATTTACTAGACTTGTCGATTTCAAAGTGTTTCTTAGACATATCGAGGAGGCCACTACTCAACTAGTGATAGGCGGTTGTATCGGGGTTCGAACGCACGATCGCACATTCGATATTTTTATCCATTGTAAAAATCGCAAAATACATTTTAGATGAACTAACAAAATCGGCCACTGTAAACAAGCCAAACCACAGATCGTGCTTAAACACCGCCCCAATATAGATAACAGTTGTGTCAGCTTAATGACAATTTTGATTCTCGGTACTTTATCGATATAATGCAAGCCATACCATAAACAAATGTCGTTATTTATTGTCCACTTAACTCTTTGACTTCTAACCGGAATTCTGTTATATCTAATTGGATCAATAATTGAGTAATGAATTTATGATTTAAGCATATTTGTGCCAGAAACGTTGAAATTTGTCCACATGTTTTAAATTAGACACATTTATTTTCAAGTTGCCAAACGTTTTTCCCCTAAATCTTCAATTTTTCCATATATTTCTTATATCAAGAGAACAAAGAACAACTGTAATTCGCTTCAGCAAGAAGAAAAACAATTGAAATTGTCATTATTGCATTATTATTTTTTGCAATATTCTTTCTTTTTATCCCCCTGTGACTCGAGAGGGGATGGAAGGAAGTAGTTTAGAATTTCGTTTTGTACAATTTCATTTTGTGCAGCACAGTGAACGGAATTTGCAAATACAGTTGTTTATCACTACATGCTATATGGAGATTTTAATGGCCCACAAAAAATTTTACGGGAACGTTAAGATAAAGAAACACTAAACATAAAATACAACTAAAACTTAGGATATTTTCAAGGCTTGACGTTTCATTTCTGATTTCAGTTTGGCCGTAATTTAAACTTTAACGCTAGTCTATTTTGGCGATTTTTCTCAAATTGGCTTGTGGCAGATTTATATCTACAGTAAGTATAAGCCTCTGCAGCAGGTATAAAATTTTGCCATTTTGCAATATGTTGCGTTTTTTAGATTTGGCGATTTTTTTTTTTTGTGATTTTGGAAAATGTGTTGGAACCCTGTATAAGACAACATGTGCCCTGAAAAAATGAAGTCATTTTTCGTGTTTGGACGCACCCGTTTCGAGATATAGGGGTTTTCCAAATATTCCATTCCAAAATTGCATATTTCAAATATTCAATATTTTCAGTTTAGCGTTTTTCGCAGATATTGCTTTGAACCGAAAAGTTGTGTGAAACGACATCATTTTTCAATAATGTTCTTTGCAAAAACTTTCGTGGACCACATTCGATAGTAGTTATCAGCGTCAATGGCTTACTGGCCCGTCCACCGAAAATCGGCACATCTGGAATAAAAATCATGAGAAAAAAAAACGAAAGGAAACTGCGCAAATGTTAATGAATCCACAAACTTTATAAGAATCATGATTTAAGAATACATACCTGAAATATCCGAATTCTGTTTAGATAAGTCGCATCTATCCAACTGATAGATTTTTCCGACAAACATAAAAGCTAATATCATCGTCATCCAGGAGATACAATAGACAGAACCAGGATGCAATGGACGCAAAAACTGCAACATCTCCTACAGCTGCCACGCAGAGGGCCGTATAACCACTCTGATTTGAGCACACACTCTAACGCCTATTTTATTCTATCTGACCTAATAAGACCTAATTAGTGCGAATTTGGACCTGATAAATTCGTAATTCATAAGATATTTACATTACGCAAAACCCTAAAGAAGACCCCAGAAAAACAGATCGATTCATACCACCTTTTCGTCGACAGGTCCATACAAAGACTTGCATCAGGTCATGGCTGAACGTGGTGTTGCTGTAAAACATATACGTCATTGTAGGATGACACTGACTGAAGCAATAATAAGTATAAGTAATCACCTTAGAGTCCCATTTTATATCAAAAAAAAAGGTTTCATATAGAGCGGCAACCTACAACTCGACCTCTTCGATATGCTGTTGGTGATGATTATGGGGAAAGCTGCAGCTAACACATCAAGTACAACATTTTATCGACATGGAAATACAACATCATTGCGGAAAACTGCAAGATTAAAGTCTGCGGCCTTCTTACACGTTGAAAAGCAACCGGACGACATGGGTCTGGTGTTGGTAAACGAGGACAAAACCAAGTTATTTACTTCGACGAACAAAGATTCTAATTCTTTTGTTACGTTGTATGAACTTTGACAATTATAACTTCGGAGTGGTGCATGAATTCATTTATTGCCAGCAAACAGATACTATTATGGGTTAAGCAAGGGATTTAATGAGAAAGCTCTCTCTGGATGGAGGAGAAACCAACTGTACCAGGTATTATTTGCACCTATCTTCCTGTTCAGTGCAGTACCGACCCATCAGAACACAGCGACTGCACCCAAAAATATAAAACTGGGTTTAACAAATTTCTTAGCCCCCTCTTGCATTATTCAATTTAGACAATTCCGTCCGAGACATTTTTTCAGCCTTCAATATTTTATATTTTCACATTGTTCCACCCATTGTGCCCTCACGGTTTTATGACTTGATATATCTAGGGTATACACCATAACTACATACATACACACATATTTATATCCTTCACCTTTCGTTGAAGCATGTTCAATTTGCTTTCATGTTTCATTTTGTTGAATAATTTCACAATTTTGCTATAACTGATGCGGGAACTGCTCCTTTATGTACAATAGCAACAACTCGCAAGTGTTGCAGCAGCTGTTGCTCCTTGCAGCGGCAGCAACATCATCGTCGTCGATTGAATTGATACAAAGTTGAGTTTATTGAATAAGTGGTGTTGTATTCGTCCTTTTGCGAGAATGACTGTATATACTGAAACACACACGCGCACACTCACACATGTTTCATGCATGCGTAGTATGTATTGTGTATCCTGTTGCTCCGTTTTATCAAACCCCCAAAACCCCTTCAACATGTGAGAGTGTGAGTATAAGCATGACCGTATAAGTCTTGTTCAAAATCTATTTGATTCGTTGCGCTTTGGTAGGAGCGATTTTAATATTGACTGCACGTACTTTTACAGATGTAAACTTTGTGTCGTTTTTTATGTTATTTCAACTTTTTTTTCTGTTTGTTCGCTTTGCACTCCTGCTTCGAAAAAGAACAACAACTTGATCCTTGTTGCTCAAATGTTGTTTGTTTTATTTCAATTTCGTTTGCTCTTTGGGTACAGTTGTTTAAACAAACATTCCAATAATATTACGAGCGTGTTACTTTGTTCGCTGCAACCAACAACCATTCGCACGAGTGTATTAGGTTCAATTCCCATCCAATAGTGATATGGTACAACTCATATTGAGTGCATTTATTTTCATCTTATCTGTTGCCATACAATTTTTTTATGGCCTTAGACGAATTGGCAATAACACGAACTAAACAAACTCAATGGAAGTTGTTCGTTCCTTTCTGCCAGAGTCCTTATCGTCGAATCCGTAATGTAGAAAAATTAAAGAATAAAGTTATAGATTGAAATTTGTTTGTATTCTCAAACAAAATTACCTGAAGTTATTGAAAAATAAAGGCGATGAGGAAAAAGTTCAGCACAACATATGCTTCTGAAATCTAGGTATCCACTATCGATTATTCAGATTATCTGAAAGAATAAATAATTTTTCTTTTCTGTCGGAATTCTTA
Organism: Philornis downsi; assembly: GCA_019455685.1. Taxonomy (NCBI): domain Eukaryota; kingdom Metazoa; phylum Arthropoda; class Insecta; order Diptera; family Muscidae; genus Philornis; species Philornis downsi. Next base: position 649,235 of record JAHXMU010000145.1, on the reverse strand, counting down.
TTCAGTTCATAATATAAAAAATTAAATGAATCTAATACACTTGAAAATTGGAAGACCTACGGACCTTCGCCGATTGAAAAATGCCCCAAATTATCAGTTACGAACTCCATCTACCAATCGAGAAGAGTACACAATCGGAAATGGTAAATAGTCAAATTAGACAGACTAGACTGTGGACGAATATTGGATCCATCGTAATACACCAGAGACTAAAAAACAGTCCAGGCGATAAACTTCGTCAGTGGAATCGAAACCGAGTGATGTCAAGATGAGCCTGTCAACCTGACAGGTTAGTTAGGTTAATCTAAAGGCCCATGTAGGACTTTTGTATATTTTTCATAATTGTGAACGTAGCTTGGACCAATTGCAATACACCAATAGAAGCAGCGAACATCGTCAGAGGAATGGAAATCGAATATGGTCAAGATAAACTTATCAATCAAAAATTGATCATAAATTGCTAGTCGAAAATAGTGGACGGTATTGTTAACCAGGTAAGTCATAGGACTCATGCTGGATTTTTGTCGTTATTTGCGAACTGTGACCGAAACTTAGATGCACCACAATATACCAAAAGCTAAGGGAAATCGAACTCAAATAATGGCAAGACGAGCCTATATGAGATAGCCGTGCCATAACTATAAAGAGTTCGTTAAGGCTACACAGTCGGAAATGTTAGGTTGGTTAGACTTAGGATACATGCAGAACTGGAACAAGTCCAAATGCAAATTCAACTCGTAGGTAATAATTTCCTTAGCGGTTTTGCCAGCTCTTTTTGTGTTGGTTTTCAACACTTAAATCGAAACATCATAGTTTTTTAGTCATAATACGTTGCATAATTAATTTGCAATATTATAAAATTATGCCTTTTTATTACTATTAACTATTACAATCGAACATATTGTCACTTTAGAAGATTTTCATCTTAAAAAACATGTTACTGTCTGGTGGAAAAAATAACTTCAAATTCCGTGGACATTTTTTTATATGGAGATCCACCGCGAAAAGTCAGCATAGTACCAGCCTATAATTGCAAAAGGCCCATGATATCAAAAACATCTGATTGAACCAAGTGATTTCAAGCTAT
>JAHXMU010000145.1:590028-648138 GCA_019455685.1 Philornis downsi | reverse complement strand
CCATATAGAAAAGTATCGGTGAAAGGCACTTTTCAATATAGTCTGTACGCTTTCAATACGAAAAGTCTTGATGTTTAAATAGCTTCCATTTTATTTATTTTGTTAAAAAATATAAATGAAGAAAAATTTAGCAGAGGAAGGTCTAGAAAACGCGAAGGCGGGTTATTTCCTCAATGACTTCCCCCACCAATGATTTCATCAACTCTGGATTGTGGGTCATCATCTCCATTGATTGGTGCAAAGATGCCTCTACACATTTGCAAAAGTATTGCGAATATTTATAATATTCTAAAAACTGATTTCGCAATACCTCCTTCTGTTGAAAGCCAATAGGACGTATCCCTTTACATGCCTCATACAGTTCCAAACGAATTTCTAGAGTTTTTCTAGCAACCTTAACAGAAAGTTCCACCATTGATTGATAAGCATCGTCTTGTTGCATCAATTTCAATTTAAGTCTCGTGGTGGCAGGAGGTGAATTTTTTGTCCACATTTCCAGCATTTCTCGCGTCTCCTCTTCGTATAGTTTACGCAGTTCTATGAACCTTTTATTCCAATTAAGAATGTCTTCCATTTTGCTTTGTAACCTAAAGAAAACCAGCAAATAAATAAGCTAAATGGTAGGTCGCCATAACAAAGATTTCACTTGCTTGATTTGTTTTATTACCCTTTCAACGAAGCAGTGCTTTCTTAAATTTTTTAAGAATCCAGAATGACACGAAGTATGAAGAAAGCCAAAAAGAAGTTCCACTTGATATTCAAAATGGTTTCTCAATTAACTTTAAAAACGCGAAAGGATATAAACCAGCAATTCTATCGTTCAATCAGTATGCAACAAAATTTCTTCGCAAATAGCGAATTTTTAAATTTTCTTTGAATAGCTCAAAAACCACTACGAAAAGCGCGTAAGAACAGCTTCAAATAGTTGAAACTACTGCGCAATATCAGAACCATAAAGCTTTTTCTATGATAACGCAAACTTTTTTCCAAAGAATTTGAAACAGTTCAAATGTATTATGAAGTATAAGTGTATATCAACGACACACAGTGGTTTAGGCATCTTTGTATTTTCTCTGATTTGCCTTGGAAATTTTGAACTATTCGAATTCTTTGTTCTAGGGCGTAATGGCGGTGACACATTAGCAAATTGTTCTGAAAAATGTAATTCTATTTGTGAAAACTAGCAAATGTGTAGTACGAAAATTTATCCAAATTATCCGCAGTGTTAAATCTGTGAGATCAGTCTGTTGAAGGGGATGACATGCTAACACACCAATCTAACCCTATTTGGGGACTGTGTGGTTAAATTTTCAAACTGTACTATTCGTACCAGCAATTTTTCTCAAATGGGGTTAAATCAGTCTGCTAACAACACTTTAAAGGAGATGGCATATTAACAGATTTGTTCGATAGATTGGTCCATATTCACGTATAATTTGGTTAAAGTTTTCTGTCATGTTTCTCAGCAAACAATAAATTCTGCATTTTATTTTCGTTTGCAATTTTTACCGTGAAACCAGTTTTTGTGTGAAGCCAGTACTGAAATTTCAGTCATGAACCTTTAAGCATTATAACCCCATATAATTGGCAAAATTTTGAGTAGCTACAGTCTACGAATTAGGAATTACAGGGAAAAAATTAAAATTCGTTTTAAGTTTTACTGAGAATTATAAAATAACGTGATAGGCAAAAAACCATCCTACAACGGTCTACTAATTGCAAATTACAAACGGCAGTTTACATTTCGAAAAAGGGGTGTGGCATTGTACTCCGTTTTCAATGTAAGACCCTACATGGACAAATGCTAAATATGTGCCGAATTTGACTAAATTTAGTACAACTCTGTAAAAAAAATATGTTGACCAACTGTAGCGCGATGGTTAGTACACGCAACTATCGTAAGCGTGATCGCGGATCTAACTCTGCATACAACAACTTATCATTATTTGGGCTGCGGTCACAACGATGTGTTTGACGAACACTTCGATTAGTCGAGTATTCGACAATTCTAGTAAATGCCTCTCAAACTGATGCACATAATAATCGAATTGCGACCTAACTTTGACAAGATGTCCATAACGTGTCTGGGACGATTTGTGGGAAAGTGTAATTACTGCGTAAGAGGTGAAGCGTGTCATTTCAAAAAATTTAATTTAATTTCGTAAACTAAAATTGCCTCTTACAGAGAGGGCTAGTATATCTGCATTAAATTTATTTAACTTCTGATCCAACGGACAAATTTTGTTTAAAAATACTCTTTTTCATAATAAAAATATGGACATATTTTAACATTTCTCCATACGGAGAATAAAAATAAAATCATTTCAACAGCTTGTTTTGTTGATGGAAAAACGATTTTATAAAAAAAAATCAACTATTTGAACACTTTAATTTTCATATAGCCGTCTTTGGAAGATAGATCACCAGTTCTTATCCGAAACATTAGAGAAGGATAAATAGGAAACATTTCAACTTTCAGCAAAACCACAAGTTGCACAATCAATTCGGAAAGAGAGAAAAACCACTGTGGTGCGGTAAAGAATTTGGGGGTTTCCCGAACTAAAATCGAAAATTCATTTGAGTACTGCAAAGTGATGCCAGACTTGTCTCCGTGATACAAAATAAAAGCATTAGATACAATACAAAAGCTTCTTCTAAAGCCATACGCCATTTTGTGGATATACACAATTTTAACGCAATTAAAACCGCTTTAGCCAGGTTTTTGGATGTGAAAATATTCTGTGCCGAATTAAAAGAACCCTTTCCTATCAATGTAAGTTTGAAACTCAAAACTCTTCCTGTAACTGCAAAGTCCTTCAATTAAATTACTCTTCAGCTTCACTATGGAATTTCTGCGCAAATCGGATCACATCATCAAAGACTCAAGCTTGCAAATGGAAAAATTACAGCTGGAAATACTTCAGTATGTTTCGAAATCATATAATGGTCCGGTGGAGGTTGGCAAAAATTCACTATTAAAGTTGACCAAGAAGTATGAGATTGCACGCAACTCCATCGAGATAGAAATAGTGTCAGTTATCAAGAAATTCTCTGAAATTAATGTGAACCTCCACGAAATGATGTCCGAAACTAACGGAAATCAGGAAATGAAAAACCTATTGGAGCTGAAGTATAATTGTGCTAATTTTGTACAAAGCAATGTGGAATTGATCGAAAAACAACTACTACGCCATAAAATGGAATTTGAAAAAGCCACGTGTTGCGTACCAACGTTCCGCATGGAGATCTGTCTTTTCAACCCATTTGGATAAACAAATTCAAACGCTTATGTTTACAAATGTATTGTGTATTCTAAGTGAGTCGGAATCATCTGAATAAAGAAATAAATTGAAATAAAAAAAAAAATAGATATATGCTTAGAAGTATCTGGTGGGAAACTTTCCTTATGGCAAACAGTTTGTAGAAGGCACTTTTTCATACAGAAAAGTGTCTGTGGAAAACGCTTTTCCAAGTAGATGTGTCCGTGAAAGACACTCAAATAAAAGTGTCTGTGGAAGACACTTTTCCAAATAGAAAAATGTCTTCGACACACACCTGCCAATTTTCATACAGAGAATACATTTTTCTTTGAAACCATTTTTCGAATTCAAGTTTTGATACGATTCTAAGTATGATTTCAGGGCCAAGCATATCTGGGTCACTTTTTGTGGCCTCTTAAAGCGGTTTTGGGATGGAAAATTTTAATTTCAGAAATGTACGCAATTATATTAAAAGTCTTTCCACTAAGATTGGTTATATAAAAAAAATATGAAAGGTCAAAAAAATTCTTTTTTCCGGGAACTGCGACGCCATTCCACTATATTTTTGAGATCTTACCTATAACTACTTCCTGCTTTTAGTTCTTTCCGTGGGAGGGGCATCGAAAAAATTTTGAGGAAAGGAGAAACCGTTCGATTGTTTCTTTAATCATTTAAATTTTAGGGGCAAAATTCAATTTCTAAGTAACATCGCTGGCGCTAAAAGTACTTTGGGTAGAAGAGGGGGTGTAGTTTTGGAAACTACAGTCGGAAAGGTACACAGATGTGCGTGTTATTTGGAGATAATATTCGATTTTAAAATTTTCAATCGGGTCACTATGCGTTAAAAAAGGAGCTGGTGTTTTCCAATGATAACCATATCACCCAGTTCAGACTTTAAGCAAATAAAAAATCATATTATACACTCGACGACCAACAAACGCCTGTAAACTTCAAGCCAATATCCTTTCACTACATTCCATGCGGCAGCCTTTTCGGTTCATCAGTCTCCCGCTCTTAAAGTTTCGTATTTTTATGGAGAGGTCTCATTTTCTGGGACCAGCCCAAGTAATATTTAGAAAAAGTTGGACCAAAATAAATTTATTTCGCTGCGGCTTAGGTATTCCAACTTTCACAATATCTGTTTACAATCAATCAATTACCCAAACCCAATTTATAACTGATTAGTTAAAACTCCTACATCCCTATCACGTATATGGGAATCCCCTCTCCCAGAATTTACATTTCATTTCATTTATTTTACAAAACAATTGTAATTTTAAAGCCTGATGGCGATATTAACTCAAGTTAAAACATATTATTTCCATAGCAAATGCTATTGATTTGAGATGCGCATAGCCAGCATAACGCATAATAGCCTAGAGATGTCTGTTTCTGCGTACTCCATATAAAATGGCACCATAGATTCCTGTACTGCTTTGGCTAGATCAGAGCAGAACTTCTGGTAACGTCTCTTCTTATCCACCATTTGTTGTATGTGCTGTCCACTGCCAGTTTTAAATTGAAACTCATAAATCTGAACATCCAGTTGAAAAGTTTTTTTCCATACAGATATTTCCAGTAGCTTAATAGTGTCGAGAATATCTGCACATAGAAGTTTCTTTAGTTCAACAAAATCAGTGGGCTGGTCGTCCTTGATTGCTTTGAGACATTCATGTTTTGTTTTCTCAAATTCCTGCAGCAACTGTTTGAAACGTTTATTCAGCAGCCGTAAATCACCCATTTTCTTGAAGGGATTATTAAATGATATTTCCGTTATGAGAATGAGACACACGCGTACTCGTACAACTGATGACCTACTGATTGCTTAGTCAATTCATTCACTCGCCTGCTTTCTGTTCTTGATATATTTGAAAAATCGACTCTCGAAAATTTAACCCTGTTCACAACTTTAAAGGCAAGTATAGATCTCTAATGGAATTGTATTTCCTATAGAAAATGCTCTAACATATCTCATTTATGAGATGGAAGGTAATTTGTTTATTTTGTTTATAGAAAATGCAAAGATTAAGTACACATCGTCTTCGAAAATGAACGCAAATTCTAAAAGTCTGGTAATGATCCTAAACGGAATTTCTTTACCATATAAGAGGATTCACAGATTGATCTATTCGATTTAATCCTATTTGAGAAATACAGCAAAATTCAAAAAAATTATCCATAAATATAATATCTGTCAGATCGGTCTATTAGTGAGTCGTCCCCTTAAAACGTAAAAATTGCATCTTATTGACCTCAAACCGAATGTGCAAATAGCATATTTGACATTTGAGGCTTGCTTTAAGCAAAGATTTTAATCATAGAATTGAATTAAAGACTAGTACGGAGCTCGTTTGCTCTTTATACATTTATCTTTACAATGGAAAATGTATATTTGGATACGCGAGGAAAAATTCACATCTTTGTATTTTAAACGTCTGCAAATCTTTTGATCTCTAAACTATAACAATTTTGATGACTGAATGAGTTATAGAGATATAACTCTTATTTGTAAAGTTAACAAAATTATGCACTAATGAGGTTAAACCTGTCAGACCATTCCATTAGTGTATCATATTTGTTAAAAAATTATATTTCGTAGGAAATAAAAAACTAAATCGTTTATATCCTGCGGCATAAACATCCACGTTATACGATTTGGAAATGAAATTTTCATGAAGAGCTGCCCACTATCCAAATGAAGATTTGCCATAAACTTCAGTTGTCGACAGCTTCAGTAGTATGATAAACATGTGTTTTTTATGGGGAATGAAAATTTCGTTGGAGTAGCGCACTAGCCCTAATGTTCTGGTAATTGTATAATGCGGAAATTTTGGCATTGGGTGTATTACGGATCAAATGTGGTTGAACAAAGAACAGAACAGATTGTTCTGGCAGATTTAAATCTATTTGTTCCTAATTTTTATACTGAACATTTATTTATTTATTTATTTTTGGCTTGTAATTTAAAGCCTTCCGGCCAATTTTAAATTACAATATGCAACAGTTCATCTATTAGATTGAATCTGCTCAATATAATAAGTTAAAAAAAAACACGTAATAAAAATTAAATATAAAATTATAAAAATATAATAAGAAATAATATGAAATTATGATCATTAAAGACAAAAAGTATGAAGAAAAGACTAATTCAAAAGTTAGAAGTTAATCGGTATATAATCTAGAAATATAAGACAATCGGTATGCAATAAAGGCTGCTCACAGTTTAATTGAAAACAAAATTGTACAGTAAAGTCTGAAAGTGTTGTAGAATGTACCTTTTGTAAGAATCAGGACATAATTTAAAACTTTTTAAATGGCTTGGTAGTAAATTGTAAATTCGAGCTACATACTCTTACTACAAAAGCACGACCCATGAGTGTAGTTATTTTAGTAATAAGAAGCTGCTTGTTACGAGTGGAACGTGAAAGATTAAATGAATTAAAAAGAAATTAAGGACTACACAATCGAACAACTTTATAAAATAACAAAGACCTCAAATCTATATAATTTTTAAAACTACAACCCATGAAACATACGGTGTTATATGAACATGACGCCTCAGTGAATACAAATATCTCATAATTCTATAAAACGCCATCTGATTTTTCCTCATATTTTGTTTATTAGTGCCACTATATAACTCTGAACAATATAGATTACTAGGCATGAACCAATTTCTCCCTAATTGATCTGGGCAATACTAAATTCAGTATTATAAAAACTTTGCCGAATTTATTTTCATCAAATAGGGTTAAATTTGCTACACCAATCTGTTAATGTATCATCCTATTTAAAAAGATTTGGTGTATTAAAAAACGCATATATGTAAATGATTCAAAATGTACACCAGCGTTTTTTCTTTTCCACTTTCTATGGTGATCTGTATTAACATTATTTCGTGTATGTATGAAAACAGAATTGACCAGACGGAATTCCGTTTGAAACCAATATCCACCTGTAATAGAAGTAGAATTTTGTATTTATTTGCATTGGTTTGCAACAAATAGACAAATTATTTTTCTCTAAAGTAAAATGGGCTTGCTTTTAACGTTCACTCATAATCGTAATTTTTTTCTTCTCCCGCACTCTTTCCCAACGTGTAACTTTAATAGTTTAGCGTTTTTTACATCATGTATAATAGTATTCATACATTATTAATCAACTTACTATAATCTGTAAAAATAATAGCCAAAATATGTAAAGTTATGGAAGAATGGGATCATCTTACTTTCGTGGCCCTCTATTCATCCCATCTTTGTTTCCAGAAAAAATTAAGTGTGTATAAGTTAATAGTTGGTATTGGTGTTTACATTTAAAAGGCGCCTTCTACGAATATCACACGCAGTGATGTATTTTGAATGTAAATGGGTAGTTCAAATATATTAAATATTTACATTTTAAATATTGTACGGGTAATGCAGTTGCTCTAATTATTGTCTTTGGAAAAAAAATAGTTAACATTTTTTAGTTCTACATCAAAACGCAATGTCTATCGCAACATCTCCAAAAAAAAAAAAAAAAAAAAAAAATACCACCTTAATTTAACACTGTTACACCGAGAAAATTGCGTAGTTGCAAAATCGAAGAAATTCGTTTGTTCTTAATAAATATTGCTATTCCACTGCATAAATTTATGACTTGATTTATTTTATTTACCGGGCATTTCTCGAATTCGAGCAGAAGGTTCAATACTGAAAAGACTTTTTATTTGAGTATCAGTCGATATTTTCATCCTAAGTCGGAATTTTAAAACGACGAACACATTGCCTTAGCAATAACTTTTCTCTGGGGGGACTAAATTCATTCATTCATTCTTCATTCTAGAAAAGTTATGTTTGGCTAAGTCCGGGTTTATTCTTGCTTAATGTTCCCCTTATTTAAACGCTTATATTTACATCCAATTCAAGTTTCAAAATTCTATGTAGTTCGCTAGTTACAGCGATTTTTCAAAGTAGCGATTTTTAACATACTACGTAATATTACTAATATCAAGGAAAACGGTAATATGTTTCAGTTATCATAATTTAGATCATTAACACATACACTGACGTCTTAGCGGCATTTCAAAATTTTGTGTATTTCAAAAGTTATAACAAATTTCCCTAATAGCGATTTCTTAATCTACCGGTACTTGTTTGTTTCCTTAAGTACATAGAGAAGATCTTCAGCTACAAAAAAATGTGTTTTACGAGGCAATATGACTTTTATGATCCCATATTGTAAAATGCTCCTTTGACGGAAAATAGGAGGAAAAAAACAGATAGACTATACGATATCTCCAAGGTGTTGGGGTTCGCAAACAGGGAAATTTGCGCTTTAGGTTTGGAACATTTTTTTCTTAACAATCTTAATCTTTTTTTAGTGCCCTATCTACCAAAAACTCGAAGCTTCTTATTTCCAAAACGACAACACTCTTAAGCCCTGCTTTTGTAGTGAGAGTAGCACGAAGCCTAAGCCCATTAAAAGGTTTACAATGGTGTCCCGATACTTACAAAGGCTACATTGTGCAACATTTCAAATTAAATATGTTGATGTACCACATAATTAGTCTTTTTTTAATTCACAATTTATATCTTTAAAAATCAAATCATATTTTTTACGTTTAATATTTTCTGCCACTGTAGTTTAAATCCTAATTCATGAATTTTTGCATATTGTAATTAACATATAATTGGCCAGGAGGCTCTAAATTCCATGCCAAATAAATAAATAAAAATAGCAGCGATGTTCATAAATCTGACAGATTTAATAACCTTTTTGGATAGTTAAGTTATATATTTGTACTAAAAAATTGTCATTGTTCTCTAATAAATAGGACTAAATCAGTTAGACCAATTTTTGGTAAAATACGTGCCTGAAGCAAATTTCTATGAAACTTCTTTTGAAATCATGATAACATTGAATGATGCGAACGACGCGTAGTTTTAATACGGTAAAACAGATTGCACTTGACGCCATCAAAATAGGAAATTTTTTGACGCCGTAAAATATTTCACTTCGTTATCTTTGGGCTTCATTATGTTTCATTTCACTCTTTTATTGACATTCGTTCAATAATTTCTTTAGTTCTGCTGTGAAATGCAGCGATTGTAATTGTTTTCTACGTTTCTGTTGAAAATAACATAAAATGTTATGTAAAATTGTACGTAATACATAAAATTAAGGTATTTCTTTATGAGAATAGGAAAAAAAATCTGGTTCAAATGTGTACAACAACGAAAACCCAATAAGGAAACAAAATATTGTCTACGCCTCTATGGATTTGTGTTGTGTAAATGCACGCGTGTGAACGTGTGTGTGAAAAATATTTTCTCATCAAACAGCTGCCCCCTTTTTTTGTATTCACATGAGCAAGAAGCAGCAGCAAGCACATAAGGCAACAACACATAATTGTAGTACAAGAAATTAAGGAGTGCACTTGCACAGATAGGAGAACTTTGTTGTTTATGGTAAATTGGATGAAATTTTCATCAAAAAATTTCTTGTTACTAATTAATTGTTTATAATGTTGTTCCAGTTATTTCGTGTCTTATTGTTGTTCCTTTTAAACAAATGATGTCATATTTGGGTGCCTCTTCGTTTAGTATGAGTGCCTTCTTAAAGAATGTTTGATACCTACCTTCGCTGTTGTTATTTTTAATATTGCTGTCATCCACTCAACCCGAATTTGGAAAAATATTCCTTTTTGCAATAACACAGAGAGATAGCTCTAGGCAAAGGTAAGTTTTTCGAATGCAAATTTACCAACATTACTATTATTATTATTTTTCTGTGTATAAACAATACATTATTAAGGGTATTAACATTGGTTTGTGTGTTTGTGAATGCGCTTTGCACTGTCAATGGTAGTGTTGTAAAGTGGCGCGTTTATTTTTACACTCTGTTTACATTTGACGGCCACACAGAGTGTTGTCTCAATACAGTGCGACGATATTCCAGTTGGAGGAAAATACAGTACGCTACATTTGCTGATAGCATTTGTGTAATTATTATTAACATTATTTATAGATCATGTCTGTTGGGCGTGAGGCAAGTTGGCATAAAGTATATATGAATTAATGCATGCGGGCTTATGTGGTAGAATGCTATAAGAGGGAAACATCTAAGGGCTTTTGGTGAAACAGTTTATAGAGATTGAAAGAATAATTTATGTCGGTTGCTGCAGAGCGGCGAATAACATTTTAAATATTGTGTATTGTGTACCACTGGTGTTTTATTAATTTTAAATTATTTGTAAATTTGGAAACTATGGATCTGTGATCCTTTTGGGACAGGAGAAAAAAGACCCAGATTGGAGGAGGCTTCGGCCAAAAACAAAAGTCAACCATTTAAGGCGGACGCAAAAATTCAGCTGGAACTTGGATTTTTTACACGCAGACTCTCTTTGAAATATATTGGTATGGTTAAAATATCTTTCCCGCAGATATCACAATGTGAATACAACTTTGGATACCCGATATTTTTCTGAAAATAGGTGTTATTTCGTAAAGTATATCTCATGGACTACCGTATGCAGTTTTTTTCAGAAAATCACAATTCCCGACAATCTTACATTGTTCCGAAACCCAGGGATAGTAATTTCTCATAGTGCTTCCGGAGTTCTGCCATCTGCTGTCTTTTTGATTCTCAGAGAATCCTTCATTTAACTAGATTCTCACATTTTGTTTGTCGAGTTTTTGAATTTGCTACACATCAGTATTTTACATAATAATTTGGCAATCAATTTGTCTGTGTCTTTGTTAATTGTGCAGGATTTTATCGTCACGCACATCGGTCAAATCATATCTCTAATATTTTTCAATGGCCATTCTCTTACTTGAATCGGTCCCATTAAAAATTATATCAATTGGGAGGTTTCCTTTCCATGTCTACCAATTACCGAGGTGTTTTCAAAAAATAAACTGAATTTTTAAATTTCGCGGGCTACGTCCATTCGACTTTCGATTATTATTATTATTTTTTATGTTGGTACACTCGTCTCGAAGATATGTTGACGGTTTTATCCATATAGCATGGCTAGTTTGTTTGTGAGAAGCATAAATAAGACAAGTGTTTTGCGCATTCGGCGATTTTCTGCTATCGAAAAAAAATGGATCAAAGAAGTTGCATCAAATTTTGTGTAAAAAATAGAAAACACTTGAAATGTTGACAGTGGCATACGATGATAGTACTTCGAGTCAAAAAATGTTTACAAGTGATACAAGCTTTTCACAGAAGATCAAAAAGTTGTAAATGACGACGCGAGCGTTTTTTTGAATATTCCACTTTTTTCTACGAAACCCAATTATTCGATTAGTTGAAACTCAATTCATTAAACTCTATACGAGTCACACAGTGAGCATGCTCCGATAATCGTTACATAGATTATCCTTTATGTTCCTCTTTTGAATTTACTACATTTTCTAATTAAGTAGTTAAAATCATATACATAAATTGTTGCTTATAAAAACATATGTATAATAATTTGCCGAAGAATAATTGGCCGAAGAAGTTCCAATTGCAAGCTACATAAATAAAAAAAAACTAATGGCATATGGTTACAAATAGATGAAGTTGAAAACTTGAACCAACTTTGCACAAAACTGTTACCTATTCAATGATTGTAAATATAATACAATAATATTGTCCGCTCTTGCCACAAATTTATAGATCTTCGGCTTCATATAAACGCTGCTCCATAAAATTTCGATTTTCGTCACTTCCACTCATATCTGACATCACAAAAATATACATATGTTGATAAAAATTCTCTTAAATAAATTGGAATTTCCGGGAATCCCGCACAAATGCCCCGGTATATTGTGTGATTGGAAACTAGCCGAAAATCTCGGGAGATGACAGGACAGGAATTATATTTATTATTAAATTTCGGTCCAAGAGAAACCATTATTAAGTTGTGATCATCGTTGAGGTTAGTCAGAAAGTTAACAAAATGATATGTATTGAATATTAGTATGAAAGTTGAAATTGCTACAAATTTCAATACAGAAGTTTTTTCTCTACTTTAAGCTCTTCGATTAGATACTATTTTGGGTTCGTACTATTGGGATATGTGTACTAGAAGTAATTTTATGTTGGTACATTACAAATTACGTTCTCACAATAGTATTTGTAGTTATAAATTGATTCTCCCCTTGAGGGGGAACCTAAATTTTGACAGCCGCAGATCATTACACCACTTCATCTAACAGACAACATTAGACAATCCCTTGACAGAATGCATCCTAGAATTGCTGGTGTATTGGATTTGAGCAAAGCATTTGATTTCATAGGCTATTCTACATGGTTGTATCAGGTATACCGCAAGGATCAATTTTAGACCCACCTTTGTTTATGATGTATTTCAATTAGATTCGTTCCTGCGTAATGAACTCTTCATCAGACCTTGATGACGATGTTGGTCGTATTTGTCGCTAGGTTGGCTGTTAGAAATCACATACAAATCAATGTTGATAAAACGTAGTTTATAGTATTCCAACATGGTCGTGAACATGTCAAGCAACACATTGTAGTGCAAAATACTGTTGTAAAATCATCTTTATTGTCTTGGAGTTGAAATTGACTCTCTTCTGAAATTCAATGTACACATTGTCCGTATCTGCTCAAAAATAAGTGTAATTTTAAAACGTCTATATACTCTAAACGTTTTTTTACCAATTCATGTCAAATATAAACTGGGTCATATGTTACTTATGTCTTGCATCATTTACGGGCTAGAACAATGTGCTGTGAAGTCAACATTTCTAGACTTCGTATGTGATACGTTTATGGTGGTAGATGTAGGTATAATTATTCACAATATGAAATATATTTCTTATGCTGCACTTTTGAAAATTATTTGCAATTAAGATGCTTGTACACATTCTTCTGTTTTACTAAATTTGGTGGACCGAACTATATCGTAAGATTATTTTATTTTATTTTTTTTTTTTTTTTTTTTGCATTCTAGCAGAAATGCATCTTTCCACAGCTCGCTTATGGAAAGATCATTTGTTGTTCGCGTAGCGCGATTGTAGAATATTCTGTCTGCTGAGCTTAAGAATTTCTCAGTTAGTCCTGCAAGTTAATGCAATTTTATACTCTTCAGGAGCACTAAGATTTGTTTGCTTCTTCTTTTTTTTACTGACAATCTACGTTAATAATGTTTGATTTTGTTGGTTTTTTGTTGAAAAGGTTTGCAGTATAATTAGGATTTTTGCTAGGAAATAGATGTAAGCAATATAACTCATGTTAAACTTCTACCAATGTAATGTAAATGAATTGAAATTGCAAATAGATTTGAATAACGCAAAGTAACGAAAATAATGGTACCCACTGAAAACTCGACGTATGTTGTTTGTTGTATGTAAGCTGTTGTGTATAAGCGTCATGACCTCACCGAACTGACACAACTTTGTCTGAATCATACTACTTGCTAAATGCTCATATATATGTAAATATCTATCTGAATTGATGGTTAAAGGTTCACTTTTAATTCTAACTGCATGTAAATACTCTATATTCATTAAAAACTAAACCTATTGATATTAATTACACTTTTAAGTTAATTTCGAAAAAGCTTTAATGCTTTACTATTCTATTTCTAGGGCCACGACAGGATTTCACGGTTACTCAAAAGAACAAAAAAAAAAAAAATTAAATGAATCGGGGAGTTGTAATAACATTAGAGGAGGGAGTCCACAATGATAGACCTATATAATAATGGGAGTGACCCAAGAAGATGTGAACATTTTGTCCGCCATGTTTTGTTAAATTTATAACCGAATTCAATGCATTTGAAATTAAAAGTGAATAAGAGAAATTCCCTAAAAAGTGGACAGAAAAGCTCTAATAGAAAGTCTCAAAATATGGCTAGTAGTTTGGTTAACGATGACGAGGACAGTGCCAGTTCCACGACGACGCGTAATACACAGCAACAAAATAACAACAGCAGCGATAATAGTAACAGTGACGTTTTAAATCAATTAAATAATAACTCAACGGGAAATTCTACAGCCAATCCCACCAAAATGCATGGCAACGAGGCGAAATTAAAGAAGGAAAATCTGCAGCAACGTAAGCAAGAGCTGGAAAAGTTGCTAAACGAGAAAAGTTGGCTGCTCCAACAGTTGCAGAAAAAAGAAGCTCAAATATTGAATGGCACGTTCGAGTATGCTAACTTTAATGATTTTATATCAACATTAGCCGTCCAATACAAGCAAGAGCAAGGCATGGAAACGGGCAGCAGTACTGGTGGTATTAGCCAATTTTCGGCAAATGAAGAAGCTATACTCAGACGCAAACCTCTGGCTGCGAAGGAGAATCATCAACAACAACATCACAATGCATTACATCGAAGGCAATCGGAAATCTCTAATCGATCATCTGAGTATGACAATTTCCCGCATCACGACACGTTGTCCACACACTCGGATGGTGCAACGAGTAGTGGCGGTAGAGGTGGCATTACAGGAGGCTCCATGACTATGCATCAGGCGCAACAGGCTCAGCAGCAATACAATGCCAAGTCTGCTTTAAAGAAACGCTCGGCTACGGTGGCTGGTACCACACAGCAGTCGGCGGGAAATCTACAAATGTTGAGACAACAGCAACATCATTTAGAGCAACAACAGCTGCAGCAACAAATGCAGCAGCAACATTTTGTATATAAGCAACATCATTATCATCATCCACAGCAGCATTTGTTCAAGCAACATGTGGAGCACCACCAAGTTTTAATGCCACATTTGCAGTATGCTACGCAAAAATTTTACTACACCACTCTGCAGCCAACCCAGTCACAGAATACCCAGCAACAACAACAATATGGTCGTTATATAAAAGCTCAGCCCCAACAGAAGACGCAATCATCATTGCAGCAGCAGCAACAGCAACAGCTACAACAACAGCAGCAGATCCATATACCCCAACATGCTCAACAGCAATCACCAACTCACTCTCAACATCATGTGCTCTACACTACCCAAATGCCTTCCCACCAGCAACACCAACAGCTACTCCTGACTCCTCCACATTCATCGTCGGCCGCAGCCTCTTCTGCTGTCATGCACATGGATAACATTTCCTTGTATTCCTTAAATTCCAACAATGTGGCCACATTGCATCGTCAGGCCCAGCAGCAACAGCCTATAATTGTGCAATGCGACAAATATTATCTCTCGCCCACTACTCACCATGTGGCCCACGGTGATGGTGGCGGCTTCATTAAATCCAGTCAAAATATCAAGGAATATATTTCGCCCATGAATTCACCTCAGCAACAGCAACTGATGATTGCCCGTGAAAGAAAGATGACATCACAAACGAATTTAAGCAACCGAGGTGCCACCATTACACCCTCCATTGATGCTATCTCTTTAGCTCCCTCCTACGTATCCATGGAAACTGTAGACTACATGACTACATCTTCAACATCACAGCCACATCCGCCCAATTTGAGGTGGAGGTCACAAACTAATTTGCCTCCCCCGCCTACGACTGCTATGGCGGAAATGAAATCCCACTCCAGTGATATGTTGAATAATAATCAATACTATAACACGGCCATGAATGCTCCTCCTACAGCGGCTGTTCATCCTCCCCCCAATGTAACACAAGTGAAGCCATTCAAGCCTTTAGATGAAATATCTATTAATTCCTACACTTCAGAGACACAAAAAAAATCGAAATCCAAACAATGGATGGAATCATCATTAGATGGCCCAGTCATACGACAAACACAGCATGGGGATAACAATGATAACGCACAACAAAGACCCAAACTATCATCGCAGTCGCTTAATACCTCGCGTCACTACTCTATGTCTGCGGCCCAAGCGAAACCCCTAAATTCCTGCGCAAACAACAATGGACCTAACACCAAACTAAGCCAGTCTACCTCCTATTTAAATCAAATGGAAGCATTACCGGCAACGTCCTCTATATCGCAAGCATACAATGTGGAATCCTCATCCCCGCAAAACACCCCACAGGCTTACAAGTATATACAAAGTGTCTCTAATAAACCACCAGCACGGCTACCTTTGTATATTAATGCTGGACCAAGTGGTGGACCACACCAAACGGCAGCTATTTCGCCTTCCGGTGGAGCTCTAAGCATTGCCACTTCTCCGGCTATGGTAGCGGTAGCTAATTCATCGGCTCTGTCACCAGACATACGAATTGAATCACCGAAAAATATGACTGTTGTACAGCCGGCAACATTTCAACCCTATAAGGAGGTCACAAAACCATTTGAGATGTCTGATTTTTATAAATATTCCACAAAGTATCGACAAAAGGAAAATAATAATGTAACGGCATTAGATAATTAAGCTGGTGGTGGCTGATGATGGTTAGAAAGTTGCTATCAACCAGGTTGAAGTTTTTGTTGGAATCTATAAGGGAGATGGTAGATGACTCAACAATTTATTTGCAATTCTGTTTCCAATTGGTTTTGTTTTGTTTGTATTTGCCGTTAAACTGAATTGAAAGATACATTTCGTCGGGATGAAGTGATTTCTTTCAGGGAATGGATTTTTGCGGAACCATGGATATGTTGCTTTGTAACATTTTTTACACACAAAAATGTTAACAAAGGAACTTTGATTTGTAAAGGCGCAGGAAAATGTCGCAATGACAAAATTATTTTTCCTATAGAAACTATTTCCTTCTGGAATATTGTTGGCAAAGGAAATATTTTTCACAGACTACATATTTCATTAAAGCATAGGAAGAACTTCTTTCTGCAGCATTTAAAATAATTGCGATTTTTTCGTTACAAAATTTTGTGTTTTGGCACATTTAATTTAAAAAAATATTTACAAGACTATGGCTCTGTGAGCCCAAAATAGACTTTTACGCAGTGAGTCTAAAAATATAATGCGTGTAAGATCACTGAACGTGAGAATTTCTTCATTTTCCTATTAATGTGATGATACCAAATTCCAGAGAAATGTTTTATATGAAGACAGTACACTTCTGAAATAACTATGTTTACCTTTTCTGTGTTTCTGTAAAATCTTCCGGAGATTAGATCTTCCATATACATGAGGTTACTCTGGAGATTTATATCTGTCAAAAAAAAAAAAATTTATGCACTTTTGAAAATGAAGAAGTTATTTGCAAAAATTGTATTAGTATAGAAATGTTTCTATAAATGCAAAATACGTCTTAAAAAGGCCAATACACAATTGTTGAAGAATTGTAATTGTTGAAGAACTTATGCAAGTAAAGTATTCGCAGAAACTTTTTAAGAATAGAAAAACTTCTGCATAGAAAGTTATTTGCTAAATTATTTTACCAAGATTTTCTATATGCAATCTCAAAAGAACCCTTTGCAAAAAAGCACCCACAGACAATCCGTAAACCTTTAAAGTGTGCTTAAAGAGAGCAGCATCTGAAGAAATTTATGCAGGACCGATATTTGCAGAAGTTCCTTATATTTAAAAGATTGTTTAGAAAGCTGTTTAATGAAATTGTGTTTATATAAATGCAATCTGCATAGGAAATCATTTGCATGGTTATGTTCAATTAGGAAAGTTTCTTTAAAAATTATTTCAAAGCATTTATTTTGTGTAGAAAAGCATCTTCAGTATAAATCTTTGTAGAAAATTGCTTTCTGTCAATCACAAGACTTAATAAGGGTGATAGTTCTCTTTTGTATCAAAAATCCCGCTCAGAAACATTTTTTAATGAAAAATATTTCTTGACAGCTCAAAGATATTTTAAATGTAGAAAGCGCCTTTTTCTGCTTTGATGACTATTTGCTGTTCCATATAGAAAAGCTCGTTGCCAGTTTTCAGAATACATCCTAAAATACTAAATCTATATTAGAGAAACAATTTTAATAGAGAAAAGTTTTGCCAGAAACCAAATTTTATATCCTAGTTCCAGTTGATACCATACAAAACACGTCTTCCAACTGTTTCATAAAGAAAATATTCTCCGATGGTAGTTTTTGTGTAGAAAATGTGTCTAATGGCGTTTTTTCATGTAGAAAAATTTCCAAATATGCTGTTCTAAAAATCTGTAATTGTAGCTGAGCGTCTTGTGGTATAAAACAACATTTTCAAAAACTTTTCTGTATAAAAATATCTTTACAGAGATATTTTCCATAAAGCGTTTCCCATCACAGTTTCCCCATGTTTCGAAAGGCAAAAGTGAAAAGTGTTCCACAGATATCACGAGGGGGAGAAGGATTCGAAAGATTTTACTGAGCCCTTTTGCGTATGGAAAAGTTTTCAAAGAATATTTTTCATAAACCATTTTATATAAGAAAATCATATGTGAAGGAGTCACATAATAAAGATTCTAAAAATGCTTGTTTCTGTATATTAAATGACCAGACTTCTTTTCTATTCATAGTGTAAACAATCGCTATGTAAACTTGCCTCCTACAAAAAGATGTGATTGTAGAAAAAAATTATAATAAGAATGTCTAAAGAAACTTTTGTCCGATAAGAAAATAACTATTTTTTATAAAGAAAGGATTAGAATTCGTTATCATATGAATAAAACCGCCGGATAGAACTTTTTATATTCCAAAGAGTAAAATTAACTTATTTAGGGCGCTAAAAAATGGACTGCATGGGGGGAAATATCGGAATTGCAAAATTCTTACACAAACAAAAGTCTCAGCGTTCTTCATATCTGCCAATGCTGTTCTCTTATGTGAAAGTCGGCGCAAGGTATTTTCATATGTAGAAAAAGAAATATGGAAACGTTTGATAGAAATTATTCCTAAGTCGAATAAAGTTGTCGGATGGAACATCTTTCTGGTCATATTTCAAAGAGCAAAATGATCTAATTTTGGGCGCTGAAGGTGCATGTGTTTGATAGCCTTCTCCACAAAGTAAATTATCCGCCAATGTAGTTTTCTTATGAAAACAAAAGCACACAACGCTTTTTATGTGTTAAAAATTTTACGCACAATCTGCTTTTAGAAAATGTAACTTTAAAGATGAATTTGGTAAATGGCACGCAAATTGAAATAAAATAAAACCAAAACGAAATATTACATCTTTAAAATATTAGAGATGTAAATAAATTAAATTTTAAAAAAATGTTTGCTTTATTTTCCTCTTAGAAATTATACACATATATATACATTTATATATATTTTTAATTGTGATCATATCAATTAAAAATGTAGAATACTTATTGTTTAGAATTTTGTTTATTCACTAACGCTAACATTTACTAATTATTTTCAATGTGTTAAACACGATTTTAACATCACTTGAGACCGCAGGACTATAAGCATGTGGACAACACAAATTTTTTTTGTAGACATATTAAAGAAATCATACAACGAGAAATTTATGAGACGAATGGAAGCCAGGAGGGAGGGAACGCTTGGTTGCATTTTACGCAATAATCGAAGTTAAACTACGAAACATGACATGTTAACGATATTCTATAAACAAAGAAAGTAAGCAATTTTTTTTAACTATACGCACCATAATCAAAATTTTGTGAAAACTTATTTACGATATTCTAAAAGTAACGAAGTTAAACACTTGATTAATTTCTACGCTCTTTAAGCGAAGTGATATTAAGACAAAGTTCAACTACGAAAAGAGATACGTTTTCTGTAAGTAACAATAATTACAGGACTTTCGAAGTAAACATACAATTAAACGATTAAAATATTGGTATTGAATGGGTTGAGATATTTTTTCATATACCGTTTTCATAATATAGATTAACTTGCAAAGATGCCACAGGCTCGATTTTCCCCACACATTTCACACATAATAGTTTTTATTATAAAACAAACCAGTGCTAGAAGTTTTTAAAACATTTTCTGTTGTATCGATTCTGTGTGAAATACCCGAACTTTATTTTAAACGAAAGTAGACTACTTTAAAATACTAAATTTGATTTTGATTGGTGTAGTTTTTATACTACAGACATAAGATGGGAATATCTATATGAATGAACAAAAAAAAAAGTCTTAAATTTATATCTAATATATTGACTTAAATAAATTGACAATGAAATTGTATTTACATTTAAAAATGTTTGGTAATTTTCAATAGGTTTCTTAAATTTTAAATTATTAGCAATTTGATTTGTTTTGAAAAGTAACATACTCGTATGTGTGTAGCTGTTTTATTTAGTCTTTTCCAATTTTCTAACTAGTAAGCTTTTAATGTAAGCATTTGTGTTTTTTTTTTCTTCGTAATAATTTTGTAATTTTTTTTAGAATTAATCTACTTACTGTTAAAGAAATACCAGTGTCTTCTCAAACAATGAAACGAAAAAATGTGAAAGTTTAAAATCCCAAAAAGAAGAAAGGAACTTTTTAAAATTCCTTAAATATAAAATGTTGATATTGCCTTATTATTACCAATTAGTGTAGGCTCTAACCTAATCGAACTAACTGGTAATTGTTATAGAATAAAAATAAATGAAACAAATTTGTATTATACATGTAATGCTCAAATGTGTATTGCCAAAATCTGTGTCTGCTTTTATTTTTATTGAAAATTGTTCTTTTATAAAATTTAGACAATAATTTATAATTAGTAATAACACGGGAGAATATTTTTCTTTTTCTTTTTATAAATATAAATACGATATATTTTTCTATATTTTTTATAGCAAATTTTATGGAAAATGTAATAGACTATATAACAAAATATTATATATTTTTAACATTTATGAAATAAAAAAAAAATTTATATTTTTATATATGAAATGTTTAGAGAGGAAATTACTTTAAATCCTAAATGAGAAATAGAGAATATAGAAAATGTTTATTCCACGAAGTTTCTGTTATACATAGTATAGTTGCCGAAATGCTACAGTTGAAAATTGTTTTACTCTAATATTTTTATGTTGATTCGTTCGAGTAGGGGATTGTTTAACTCCAATATTTTTATACGTTTTCGTTCGGGTAGAGGATCCAATTACTGTGTGAATACTTCAAATATCCAACTCCGTTTTCTTAGGCAAATATCAAATTCTATATTCAGGCTTGGTGTTAAGGTTCATCTGACAACTATTCTCGATGTGGTAGGGTTACAACTTCTAAAAGTTTTTACAATGTTGATAACCATTTCCTCTTTATATTCGCCACCATTCACCATGATGAGATGGTAATACCCGGAAATTGCTCTAGTCCAACGTTTATATGGGGTTTGGTCCCTTTCGGCTAGCATGCGATTATTTCAAATTGTCAGCTCTGTGATTCTATGCAGATATCACATTTTAAAAGGAAAATTGTTTATTTTCCACAGAGAAAATGTGTCCTTTACCTAGTCTTTCTGAAGGAAAAGTATACATAACAATACTTTGAAAAGTATACATAACGTTTTGGGGGAAGCTGAAATGATAATGCTGGAAATTGGTTCCAACTATTTTACGGAATTTCGTTCGTGAAGGGGATCTGATTACTGTGCAATTATTATATTTTAAATTGGTAAATCCTTTTTCCCCTGTAAGATATCAAGGTTTGAAAGAAAAAGTATTGTTTTTCTTAGAGAAATCTTGTATTTTACAAAGTTTTTCTTATGAGAAAGTTTCGTTACAGCATCTAAGAGAAAGCTGAGATGCTAAAATTGCTAAAAATTGCTGTCTTTAGGGGGTTCCTTTCGACAAGGGATCTGATTATCATACGGTTGTTTGAAATTGCTAATTCTGTTCTTCTGTGCATACGATATATTAAGGCTTGTATCTAGGTTTGGCGATAATGTTTACCGGGCCACTGCCGTCCGAATTAATAGTTTTGGTGGTTGTTAAAAATAAAAAAAATATTTTTCTTTTGGACGCCTATGCGTCTACTTTTATTTATTATTTTTTTTTTATATATTTTAACTTGACCTAAGAAACTTTACACTATGTGTTATTCTTTGGTATTCTTAAGTAACTCCACGATTTATTTATCTCTTCCTTAAGTACTAGCAGATAAACATGATTGTGCCTTTCAAAATACATTCATGATACTTTTATGATCTTGTTTACAATTTACATTTTCATGATCTTGTTTTAAGGGTTGTTTAAATATTTGTCTTATCCTTTGCTTTACTTATTTTATCTTAATCTCTATTTTCATAGATAAATATGTTTGGTTTGGTTTAAGCTGTTGTTTATTTGTTCGTGATAAAACATGTTCATGTTTTCCTTATCATATTTAGTTGTTTACAATATTTTCGTTTGATGTTATATATAAAGAGAAGATAATTATTCTAAACTAGCTGACCCGGCAAACGTTGTTTGGCCTTCAAAATGTTAGTGTGGTAAAAAAATTAATTACAAAAATCTCATCTCCAACGCCACCTATCACTTCAAATAAACCCTTTTAAACCTTCCGGAATACTCTACCAATAATTTAAGACCAAAATGAGCCAAATCGGTCCAACCGTTCTCGAGTTTTGGCGAGACTAACACACAGCTAAATTTTGCTGACCATCAATCTTGGCTTGACCACTATTTGCGTCGGCTTACCGCGATTCCACTATAACCATTTTCGCTTGACGTTGTCGTGAATGATCCACTTTCCATCACTAGACACCACACGCTTCAGAAATGGCTCGATTTTGGAAAGATTTATCAGCGATTGGCAAATAGAAATTCGATCCAAGAGTTTTTTTTACGTTAACTCGAGTGTCACCCATAAATTGAGCTTCTTTTTGTATTCAGCCTTATTCAAGTCGTTCCAAATGGCATTTTGTGCAATGTTTAGCTCTTGGTCAGTCAAAATAGTGCGTACATAACGTTCGGACTGGACAATTTCCATTATTATATCGACATTTTCGACAATTAGTCTTCCAGAGCATGCTGCATCTTTGGCATCAAAATCAAAATGAAGAAGATGAAACCAAAATTGAGCGCTGTTACAGTAGATATTAGGCCGGTAAACACAATTTACATTTTTTTTACCGCTTGACCTTCGTTTTCGCCCTTATTAAAGATGAAGCTGTAAAATATGGAGTATTTTTTTCTGCTGATGCCTCAAACATAACTGAGTCAAACAATCACAAAAGTATCTTAATATTTCTTTGTGTACAAACTCTTACCTTCTTAACTTTCTAATCTGGTGTAATTCTTAAAACCATTCATTGGAAAAATAATGAATTCTTTTTATTATTGCAAATTCTTATCAAGTTTCATAGAAATTTAAGGCAGGTACTTTGTCTACCGATCAGTCGGCCAGCGGACATCCTACAATCGATTTAAAAAGTTATGAAATACATAGACAATTGGTGTTTTTAACGCTGACTACTGGTTGTTACAAATCAAATGATATACTTGTATACCTTTATTCTTTTAGGTGAAAAAATATAAAAATTCAGAGAAGATCAAACCGTGTGTAACCTTTAACTATATGTGTGGCGATAGACAAAATTCTGGTAAACTGTAGTTCTTTGGCAGCAATTTATACGTTATACCGTTGGGAAACAGTATTTTGCCAGTGTTATATTTGTTGTACCATCGGCAACTTCAACCTGAGTATTTGTCAAAGCCATAATTTAGAAATTTTCAATGTTGCTTTGAAGTGGAAAATAGTGGTAGGGTAAAAAGTCGCCAAGTTGCGCTGTAAAAAACAATTAATGACTAAATCTGCAGGAAAAGGTTCGTAGAAGATCGAATCGCTGATAATTTTTACTATATAATTTTTACTCTATATATGTATATTGTATATACACAAGATGTTGAACCATATACATGGCGTCAGATATGACAAAGTTGTAATCTGTAAGGTGAATTTTGAAATTTACTTTTTCCCCACCCTTTTCTCCAATCCGATCTATATTTACCCGTATAATATATCATTTCCGAAACTCTAACAAACTGAAAATAAGATTCTCTGATATACATATGTATGAGTGTCGTCTACTTTTGACACGAGCAGTATTATTGAAACATGTTTTTCTTAACAATCCAATTAAAAAGTTCAACACTTTGACACTACGCCGCTCCACACCAGCACCATTGATGATGATGTGCACAAATTTTCCACTAAATGACCCACATTTTTCCGGCAGCGATACAAATATTGCATGTGCATTTTCCAAAATTTCGAAAGAATTTCGAAAATAACAAAAGCCTCAAAAGGAATATAGAAATGGAAGGGGGAAAGGGAAGAGCATACAACTGTTGCCTCTGCATTTGGCTGATGAATTAACGATAAAATCATTAAATGAAAACTGAGAATTCTTAAGATTTGAGAGCTAAAGGAAAAACAGAAATTTCAATCTCAATGATCTCTGCTCTCCTTCCGCCCCTTAAATAGAATAGCGATCCACTGCAGTTTTTGTGGTACATTTTGGATATTTTCTTTTGGTTTTCAGTTCAGTTGCAATTGGCGCGTTATTTAGAGCGATCGTTTCGTGTTTTTTGTTTTGTCCGGAAAAAAATTGGTTTCATTTTTGGATTTCAGTTTTCATGAAAAATTCAGCAAACCAAAAACAGAAAAAAATCAAAGAAAAAAATGGCAATATGTTTCTGAATATTTGAAAAAATTTAGTATTAGTTGATAGATTAATGAAACGCAAATTCGTGTCGTGTTGTGCTTAAATGTTAAGCGTTACGTGAACTTTTCGATAAATAACCTTCAGATCAAAAGTATATACGTATTGGGAATTGTAATCGTTGAAATCTTCTTCTAAAATTTTTACTGGCAATTTGGTTCTAGTTTTCTATAATGCGTTTCTAATTTGTGAACATTTATTTCGTGGTTTGGACAAAATTGTGTGTAGTTTTTTTTTCTTGTGTGTTGTCTGCGCCCTTTTTACAAAGTCAACGTCATTCACATTGTTCACGAGCGGTGACCACAAATCTGTATGGCCCCCAATTGTACTCACCAAACGAACGCCCCCTATACATTGTGTGCATACAAAAGTAACACAAGAGAAAATTTATTGATGAGATTCGCGTGAACATGCTCTCCTGAATCCACACGATCCACGATCCACAATCCATATACAATTCAATGACGACTATGCTTCTATAATGGATCTCTTTATGCTCTATGATTGGGTATGTATTGGTTAACATAATAACTCTAAAGTATAAGTCAACGGTGGCTACTGTTCTTTAGAATCAAATGTTATAGAAGGGCTAACATTTGTAATCCAGAATAGGAATCCGATTACCAATTTCTTCAGTTCCTAAAATGTTTATAGAGTTTTCAGTTGAAGTTGAGGAAAAGTGCTATTTTGGTGTAATTTGTACGGATATACATAGAAGCATGTTCCGCCAGTAATAATGGGAAATGTGTCTCACTTTTTAATTAATGTGGATTTGAAGAATCTGAAATTGTTCTCGATTTTCGGAATCTTTTTTGGCTTACTTAAATCTTTAATCTAACTCTTTCAATCTAATATATCAAAACTGACATTGATGATACAGAGTAGAGAGCATAAAAACGCTAATTATGAGCGTTTTTTTGTATGTTATTTGAATATCTTACAAAAAAACTTTTTTTTGAATAACTCAAATTTACAATATGCAGTAGAGACCGCAAAAGTGTAGAGTTCGATTTATATGAAATCAAGCATAGCTTCCTGAATCAAGCATTGTACTAATTCTGAGTGGTAAAAAATATCATATCATTCTATCCCATAATCTGACTGCTGACAATGGCAGCTTTGCGATTCATAATCTCAATTTTAAATAATTTTGAATTAGTCAATCCCAAATTTGATTTCCTGATTTCCGATTGATTACCAAATATCAGGAAAAGAGAATGCAAAAATGACTTATTTTTAATATTCCAAAATTTTTTTCTTACCAAAACTGATATTAATGATGTGGAACAGATAACGCAAAGAGAATTAACCTGTATGAAATGAGATCTAATTTTCTGAATCAAACATTACGCAAATTATGAGGATAAAAAACGTCGTGATGTTTGATCTTATCAACTATAGGTGTCTCTGACAGCATTGTAATCCCTCCCCATTTTAAATAATTTGGATTTGCGGAATCCAAAATAGCACACGATTTTCTAATCTCGTTTGAACTGCACAGAGAGAAACTAATGTGAGAAACTAATGACAGCCTTATGAAACCTAATCGCAATAAATTTAATATCAAACACCACACTTTGGTATCAATGACAGTTTGTAGAAAAATATAAAGGATAAAGATATTACATTGAAATATAGCTTGTTTACGAATTTTCCTTTCGTGTTATCTCATCAATTTACTATTCTATATTCGAATTTTCCAGGTTAAGATAATGTAGAACCACATCAATTTTTATATCGCTCTTAACGGTTTGTAACGGGTTACGCATTTAGTGATTTTAAAACCGCCGATCTGGTAAGGCTGTCAGCAGTTAAATACATATCATCTGAGGTGTTACTTATTTAGCGAAAGATTTGCCATTTACGAATATAGATCATATATAGTAACATCCGAAGAATGCGTAAAACATGGTAAAGATTCAAACGCGGGCACTTTTCGCGCATTATGAGGTGATTATGGTCGTCATAATTGTCATAATTGACAAGATTATAAAGAAATTTGAAGAGACTGAAAGCGTTATAGATGTGGTCAGGCTTGCGAATCATTGCAATATACGCACTGCCGAAAATATCGCTTCTGTTATTGAAAGTGTGGCGGATAATCCGGATTTCAATTCGGATCGCTGTGGCCGTATGATAACCGACTTTTTTTTTTGGCTTGCAATTGAAGACATGTGGTTCCAACAAGACGGTGCACAAGCTACGCAACACGACCGATTTTGGCTTTATTGCATGAGAAATTTCCAGAAAGCGTAATTCCACGTTTTGGTGACGTCAATTGGCCACCAAGATCATGCGATTTGATGCCGTTAGACATTTTTTTTGTCGATCTACGTCAAAGACCTTTTTCACGCGGATAATCCCCAATCGTGAAGCCAGCTAAAAAATAAAGTCTGTTTATGAAGAAAACGGACCACATGAAAGAACTTGTCGGAAATGGCTTAAAAGACTTTCTACGGGCGACTTCTTTGTAGCGGACGCTCCCAGATCAGGACGATCAAAAGAAAGAGAGATTTAATTATTGTTAATCTCCGTGCAACGGTTAGGGAAATAGTTGAAATAATCAAAAAAAATCAGTCTCAACGGTTCACGGGGCCATAAAAGAGCTAGGATTTGTGAGCAACCTCGATGTGTGGGTACCTCACTCTCTAACCGAGGCCTCATACTGCCTTGCGGACCCGTCCTTCACCCACCTTACTTTTACTTCACCGTACCCAGACCTCGCTTCTTCCAACTATCACCTACATATTTCGTAGTCTGAGCAACAACTTGAAGGATTTGAATTTCCATAACGACGAGAAAGTGAAAAATCGAATTGAATGCTTCTTTTTAGAAAAACCACGTGAGCTTTATGAGAGAGGAATTAAAAAGCTCCCAGAGGGAGGGGTGGGAAGATGTTATTAAAAAAGGGGGAGATTATATAAGAGATTAAAATAATAGTTTTTCCATACATACTCGTACATTTGTAAATAAATTTCTTTTAAAACCCGAACGAACGTTCCGAACCAGCCGATATAATCAGAGTTGATATACAATCAGCCTAGAATCGTTGTTGTTCATTGGAACGAGACTGAGAGTGGAACCCCCTGTTACCTAGTTGAATGCACCGAACTTTGTCTATTTTGTCTGGTACTACGGCAAAACCAGAACTTTGTCCCATTTTTGAAATTGTCTCCTGTATGCCATCTCTAATTTACAACAGTATTTTTGTGTGTTCCAACGTTGTGTTGCAGCCACATGTTGGTAGTTTTTATTATTTGTTCTTGTGTTTTCAGGTTAGTTTTTGTTTTGGTGCACGGAACCGCTTGGAACCGCATGTTCCATGTATTGTGCTCACTTTTTACAATAGATAGATATGCATATTTTATTATCGAAAGAAAGAAACAACTACTCTGGGAATACACATTGAAATAAAATAAAGAATAAAATAACAAAAATAAATTCAACAAAATACATTATTTTCACATACACACGAGGGATGGTCTATAAGTAGTGAACGCAAAATATTTTACGTCCAGGTCTTAAAAAAATGTTTATAGACTACTGCTTAGATATGCCAAATAGACGAGTTAATATGCATAAAAAATATTTTGGGTCACGGAAACAACACTATATGTTTTCTATCATTGGAGTATTCAGTTATTTCATTCATTCATTAGACAACAACCAGAATCCATTGCAAAATGTCTCAAGCAACCCATGATTTCCCACCTGCGGACTAGTATTCTCGGGTAATGCCAATGGAGACTTGGTGTTCAAGGTAAGGCAACTGTGACTTATGCTAGAGAAATTGATACAGCAGACATTGTCTCTATGCCTAAACCGTAAAGGACCGTATAGGCACTTATCGCGTTAAGACGACGCTTTTTTTTATCACGTTAATTTGATACAACGACGGAGACAAAGGCATTGAAACGAAAGATCCATTTTATGAGTGCATAAAAGAAACATATAACCGCTGCTCTGTTCATAACAATAGAATTATTATGGGAGATTTTAAGGCTAAAAAAGGAAATAAAGATCTTCTTTGTTTAACAGTATGAGAGCCTCCGTTAATAGGCTTAGATTGGTTTCTTTCAGAGTAGTAAGTGAAATTAAATTCTCACATAAAGATGTCCTTAAGGCAAGTTGGCTATCTCCCAAATCACAACGCCAGAAACCAGGTTGCTTACCCCTATTACAACGGCGGAAGGCACGTACGGATGTGTGTGGATTTATCAGTGCTAACATAACTCGAATTAACTCCAGGTTGATGCTAAGACACGCACAAGATTGAACAGAGCGAACGCATGTAACGTAGCACAAATAAAGCTAGACACCGCCTTCTCCAAAAAGACTATCAATTGCTACAGTAAAACGGTCTTAAATCTGCGATTCCCGATACACAGTGGCAACATATTGCGTACTTGATGGCAACTGTCGCAAAAACTATACTTGGTTGTAAAAACCGGTGTTCCGACTAACCCTGATACGATCAAGAGTATAGCTTTGCATTTAGGGAAATGTATGCTGGCATACATGGCAAAGCTATAAAGTGAAGAAAGGAATGGTCGTGGAAAGAACGGTAGAACCGAGGTGAATTCGGAAAGTTCTAAGAAGAGATACATTAACAGCAAAGTTTATGATAGTAATCAACCAGAAGTGATGATTAGTACACGCGGCTAATAGCTAGTAATCACGGATTCTTGCCCAGATACAACTATTTGTCTTTCTTTTATGATTGGAACCATGTTCAATAAAAGCTATGTTAAGTACGCCTATTTCATGCCATTATCACAATTAATGTCTTGGAAGGCCCTCTATTAGGCATACCAGAAGTCTTGTGTCTTTCTTTCCAAATTATACAGGGTGACATTGGAGATCAAGTCCATCCACTTCCGTTGCGAATAGATGGCCTTATATCAGGTATCTAGAAGAATGATGTGGGAATGTCTTTAATGGTGGATGACTTAACATATGAATTTATCTATCCACGGTGTAGTACGGTTATCCATTTAGTGGTTTCAAAACCGTCCTTCTGGCAAGGCTGTCAGCTGTTACATACCTGTCATCTGAAGTGTTATTTATTTAGTGAAAGGTTTGGCATGTATGAATATGGATCGTTTAACAACCGAAGAAGGGGTACAAATAGTTAAAACTTACTACAAAAGTGGTGATTCAAACGTGGGCACTTTTCGTGCCGCACGGGGTGATTATGGTCGTCATGGGCGAATATAAGAATTGGCAAGACTGGTCAGGTCTATGCATCATCGCAATATACGCACTGCTGAAAATATCGCTTCTGTTAGTGAAAGTGTGGCGGATAATCTGAATTTCAATTCATAATGCTATAGTCGTATGAAATTTATGAACTGGACGATATGTGGTTGCAACAGGATGGTGGGACGAGCCACAGAACACGATCGATTTTGCATGAGAAGAATCCCCAAACGTCGGGGCATTCGAAAACCAGGATTTGTTAAGTTTTCGTCGAGATATCGCCCGAAATGTGCGAAAAAGTCGTCGAAAACTATCTCAAAAGAATTCACAACTGCAACCAAGCCAGAGGCGGTCGTTTAAATTATATTGTATTTCTTACATAATGGCAAGGTCCAAGCATTATAGTAAAATAAAAGTTTCATCGAAATCAAAGCTTTATGTGTGTTCTATTTAACTTTATTTTGGAACCGAAAAATGTATTAAACTAAACCGGAGTGTAAGATGGACGCATTAGAACCTCTCGAACAAACTCCCGGAATTTCTGGCGAGTTGCTATCCATGTGTGTGGCGTTGTCCTGATGCAAAACAATTCCTCTTCTATGGGCCAAAGCTGACCGTTTTTGGGTGATTGATTTCTTCAGGCAGTTCAATAGTTGACATTACAGGTCCGAATTAAGAGTTTGGCTGTAGGAGAGGTGCTAATAAATAATAGATGATTCCTCGACAGTCTCATCAAAATTAACAGCAAGATCTTTTCGATCGTCAACCCACCGTTTGCGCTGGCTTATCGCAATTTGACTATGACCATTCTTGCTTTTCGTAAGTGAACATCATTCATTCAGTAATTCAGCAGTATCATCATTCATAACAATTTTGTAGCAGCTTTGCTGCGCAGCTCCCACCTGCGAGTTTGGCCGGTAGCGTGGCGATCAGAAGGCCCCGGGACAAAGTTCACGCCTGATTATTTGGTGTTGGATCCCTAGTGGAAGCATCACGCGGGTTGTTGATTAGAATGAAAATCGCTGGTAGAGTCTTTGCGCTCGAATTATACAACCGGATGCTACAGACACATATAGTAGCAGAGGTGGTAAGATAGGCCTCACCTCCGCCGATGGTGATTATGTTCCATACTAGCGTAGTCAATTTGGTATTTTCTGGCTAGAAGAAAGGGCTGATAATTGTGGTAGCTTGGTCCCAAAATTGTCGGCTCCTATTCCTAGATAGTCCAAGTCAACTTGGTTATCCCAGGGGGCGCTGACAATCGCATTGTAATATGCCCAGCGTGATAAGGACGCCGTGTTTAAGGCCTATAACCACCGTAGAATCTGTCATTCAGCAGTGAATCTGATGGAAATTCGGTTCATGCATTCAGCTTCCTTTTCTATCCAGCCTTATTTAGGTAGTTCCAACTGGTTTTTTGTACAATGTTTAGCTGGACTTGATGATTTTCACTATTTTATCGACATTTTCGATATTTTTGACATCATAAATTGCCGGCATGGAATCGACGACAAAACAAAACTGTGCGTGATTGGCTGTTATGGCATCCGATTTTCAGCCACTTGGCTTGCGTTTTCGTCTTTATCGAGGAAAAACTGTAAAATACGGAGTATTTTCTGGTGTTGATGCTGATGTGCATCTTTGACGTGCTCTCAAACAATACTGAGTCAAGCAATCAAAAAACTGTCTGAACTGTTTTTTTGAGTACGACATCTCATCTTTCAAACGCCATCTAGCGTAACCCGATCGCACTTATATAAAGCGGTATGCGCGTTAGTAAATAATGGATTTTTTTCTCCTACACCTTATATTATGAGATGCAACACAGTCTTCTTCGGCTTGTATTTAAAGACCTTCAGTAGGCCATCCAAACGAGGGGTGGCTAGTTACTCGTTCGGCAATGTATTCTTTTGCAATCGAAATTTAATCGACGACGACTTCTTCGCAGGTTCCCGCCAGATGTTTTACCGTAGAGAAAAAAATGAATCCGTAAAAATTCCTATTAGAACGGATATTAAAGGAAGATAATGACCTTCCGCAAAGCATTCCTATGTCAGGCGTGTGGGCAAGTTTAACGGTTTCGATAGCCGAATGCCTTCTTCTGCCGCTGCAGAATGCCTTCTTTGCGAGAGACGGTACTACCGTTTCCACTATTGGTTTTGTTTAGCGTTTTGGGATTTGTCTCAAGCATTCACCTTAATTCTGACTTCTAAAATTCTGTACAAGTTAGATTTTTCGAAATTTCCGAACAACCCTCGTGTAATGTATTCCGCACTTGTCGAGTTGCCTCCATTTCTTCTTGATTCTGATTCGACTTTAGTTTTGTATTTTTGCAAATTGTACGATTTTCTCCTTCATCTACACTTTCGTTCTCAGTTTTGTTGATGTTTGTTTTTGTTGTTGTTGTTGCTGTTGGTGTGTGTGCATTGGGTCTCCGATAAAAATGGATGGATGGATAGCTGGTTAGGTAGTTTGGGCTTGGTGGGATTGTCGGGTCGTGGATTGGATATGAGGGGTATAGCTGCGCGCGATAATTTCGTGTGTGTTCTTTACGCCACCAGTCATTCATTCATTTAGTTTAGGTTCGATTTTGATTCTCTGCCGGCCGCTGCTGCTCTTGGTGGGGTTTGTTATCGTGTAATAGAAAGTGAAACGGTTAGTTTTCCATACAACGTGAGGCCATTGAGAACGGTTTGTGCTTTGTACGACGATTATGGTGAAGCGGTTATTAATCGGATAAATAGAATAACTAATTGAAATAAAATTTGAATTGGTGTAATTGTGATTGCTAAATGAAGCTGAAATGCAAAACTTTTTATATTCAAAATTGATTTTAAGATAACCCAGCTACGAAACTTTGAAAAAACAAAAGTATAAATACAAAAAATAATTTCTTACAAATAATGATTATAATGTTTAGATATAAAATTTGAAGTCATTCTATACGAAGTCAGGAAAATTATCCCACCTTTAAGAGCTTCCTAAAATATTATATATACAAATATCAATTATTTAATAAATTTACACATTTTCGATGAGTACAACTTTGGACGATTGTGAATAAATTTCGTGTTGCGAACAAGAATTTGTTATATATGAAAAATGTAAAAAAAAAAAGTTGCCGCTAATTAAAAATAAAATTCACGATGCCTAAAATACACGTAAGTTTACTTCATTACAGTATAAAGTATTTGGTTTTATTTCAATACAAACGTTTCGTTCTTCTTTACTTCATGCATTGTGATCATTTCCTTCGCAAAGTTTGAATGGACTACATTTATCTTGTTCATTTAACTGGAGTATTTCGAACATATTTTGCAAAGATAACGTTTAGTTTGTGGAGCTTACTATCGATGTGAAATTTTCTGGCCTATGGCCTGCGTAGTGGTTTCTGCCCGCACTGTAATGTCACAAGTAAACTTTGCATTTTGTTAGCATCTAATAGCTGAGTCTTCTTTTTAAATGATTTAAGGATCGCAA
Organism: Philornis downsi; assembly: GCA_019455685.1. Lineage (NCBI taxonomy): Eukaryota > Metazoa > Arthropoda > Insecta > Diptera > Muscidae > Philornis > Philornis downsi. The sequence goes on along the minus strand of JAHXMU010000145.1, from coordinate 614,741 downwards.
AATTGGATTATGCCGCTTTTAGAAAAAGCCGAGAGCAGAAAATGTGGCTTCTTGCACTTTTAAAATGTTACGCAAGTCGGTACACGGCTCACTCAGAATAGTGAAGAGTCAAAAAGAGACTTTTGGCTCGTTCAAAACAAGCCGTGCGACCGCGTGGATTCCAAACTCGACACAATCATCAAAGTTATCTTGATGAGTCTGATGAACACTTTGGGTACTCGAGTAATCGACGAGTCGCAATCATCGCTAAGCAGTAGGCTCAGTGAGTTACGGAATGTGAGAAGCTCTCTCATATTCCATTCATGGGATGCACGGGAATTTGTTTTTGTTTTGACAACGGCTGTGTTTCTTGGGCCTGCTCTTTCCAAAACAACTATAAAGTTACATTTGTTATTGTTTTTAAAGTTAAATTTGTTAAATTGATGGTTTCTTCCCGCATCTGTCAGCTGCCACCATTTAATTAACTAATAAATCTCAGAAACTATTAGAAAAACAAGTGAAATGGGCTTCAGATATGTCTTTAGACTTTTTGTGGACAAGTTATTTTGTACTGCGCCAATTTTGTCAATTTTGGCGTCCATAATGTTGTGGACGATGTTCTGACCCATTGCCATTGCCTTGTTTTTGCAATAACAATTATATTTTTTTTATTATTTTTCAATAACCACGCTCACAATTATGCCGCTCTTCTAAAAAAGAGCGTAAAACTGAATGGTTCTTTCCCTTATCTATGAACTGCCTTCGTATTATGACTTAATTTAACAAATAATTAGTAAAATTGTTGAATATTTTCTGACCAAATTTTCACTGGACCAAAATTAACGAATTTCGAAGTTAACCTACCTATGACTACAAAACATTTTTATGTAAAATATCGGCCTATGCCGTGCTTTGAATGGAAACGCAAACAGACGAATCAAGTTGCTTAAATTGACATAGATTTGTAGGACCGTCAAGAATATGATCTCACGAAGGCATTTCTAGTTGCTACGAATGAAATGAGAGACTTAGTATATCTCTCACCCTATGGGCGAAGGTATAAAAAAATATGCAAATTTGCAATATGCGACCGACGGTTCCATGGTAGTTACAACATGCGCCTATCGTGCATATTACATGAGCAGCCGTTACGTCGATGTGGCTGACAAATATTTCGTGTAGTCGAATAATAGAAAAGTCTAGTAGACGTTATAAAACCGACTTTCGGAATTTTTGTTGAATCATAGGGCCCCTTGAGTGAATCTAAAAATAGAATGCGTGTAAGCTCCTTGAAAATGAGAAGCTCTCCTTTATCTCATTAATGGGATACAAGGGAATTTGATTTTTTCTCTTAAGTTTGTAGTATTAAATAATGTTAATGCTTTTCTGAGATAAACCTGTTCTGCAAAGTAAGTACGTAGTTGATGTACTTTCATGTGAATGTGTCTCCTCTATTGCCACCAATGCCTCCCAATAGATCTTTATTCATCGAGAGAGAGAGAGAGAGAAAGAGAGAAAGCGATTCTGCGTTTAATCTCCAGGCAGATATTAGATTAGCTGGCATCACAGCCGAGTTAGCTAAATATGCTCAATATAGCAAAGTTTTAATTACAAACGGTTGTCAGGGGTCTTAAGTGGGACATCATTTGTTTACTTGCCATTTTCTTCCTACATACAGGCTGGCGCACGTATCGTGCTACTAACACAAAACGGCAATCAATAAAGACCGTTATTTAAAGATGTTGAATTCGTTTTCTTTTACTCAGAACTGCGTCGAAGACGTGTCCGTTTCAGCAGCATTTGGTTCCAGCAAGATGGAGCAACTGCTCATATAGCCAGACCCCCAAAGAAAATTCTCAAACAAATTAATATCCAGAAACTCCATTATCCGCTGGTATCCAACGTCGCCTGACCTGACTGCACCAAACTTTTTTATGGGTTTTTGTCAAGCAAGAGGTGTACAAAATGAAATCAAGAAATTTTAACTGAATTAAAGTAGTCCACAATAACAATAATTGAGGCGATGCCGACTTCAACCCTTTAGGCCGTAAATATAAAATAAAATCGAATTTTCTACACAATAAAAAAAAATAAATGAAATACATTGACTAAAAAAAAAGTTATTTAAATTTCTTATCGTAGCAAAATTTGTGCACCATACTGTATCTGATGTGGCTGCAGTAGCAACATACTGCAGTTTTGGATCAAAGGTATCTATATCATATCCACGTATAGGTTTTGTGAAAAATAGCATCAATCGTGTTTTTTGGCAGTTTTTTCCATAATCGCCAGCACCAGAATGCTGAAGAGGTCGTCACAATACAGATTAACTTAAATATAGCTAAGATGCGCCCACCATATCAAAGTTGGAATTGTTGAAAGTTGAAAGGTTTTATATGGTCATGTTTGTTTATCACTTCTATACACTTGAGAAGGCTGCAGCAACAAACTATAGTTTTTGACCGACGGTATCTATATTATTAGCGCCTGGAAGCAGTAGATTTGTTTTGTTAAAGACATTACTGGACCTGTTCAAAGAAGAGATCGCACTTTAGGTTAAATCATAGCTAAGAGCTGATTCGGCATCAAAAGATCCAGAAAACATCTATGAGTATGTGCTATCCAATATGTTAACACAACGAGGCATCAACTGTACAGGAATCAAACTTAGATATGGCGTCCGACATTTTTGCCATATCGGACTATCGGAAATAGATATAGTCAGCAAAAGGGAGAATTGCACAGTGTGAAAATGTAACTAACTGACGATTTAGGTTTACTTACGGGGAGAGATCGAAAGATATTTGCACTGGTGATGCCACATTTCAAAATACAGGGTTGCCCATATTCGACGGACCCATCTGGCAACGCCATAACTTTTGAAATAGATGTCAGATCGCTTAATGACATACCGCGTTTGAAGCGTCAGTCCAAGCAGATTTTTACCATGGAACAATACACGCCACGCGAGCGCTCTGAAATAGTTGAAATTTACATTCAACAGAAGAAGTCAATTGTGAAAACTCAACGTGCTTTTAAAATATTAAAAAATGTGAGAAGTGCGCCTTCTAAGAACACCATTAAGCGTTTATACGAAAAATTTTCGACTGGTGAGGCTCTTTCTAATCCGAAGAGGCCAAATAAAAGTCGACCAAGGCGATCGGCCGAGAATATCGCTGCCGTACGAGCCAGTGTTGAGAGGTCCCCAAGAACATCCCAAAAACGCCGTTCTCAGCAGTTGGGCATGGCTCGGTCCACTTTACAACGGATTATTCGCGTTGATTTGCATTTGTTCCCGTACAAAATTCAATTGACGCAAAGATTGTTGCCTGCGGACAAGCCTCGTCGATTGGAATGGGCCCAACGAGTCATCGAAATGGCCGATGATGACGAGCAATTTTGGAACAAAATTATCATGTCCGATGAAGCCCATTTCACATTGAATGGGACCGTAAATAAGCAAAATTGCCGTATTTACGCCACTGAAAATCCTCAGGAGATTCAATAATTGCCTCTTCATGACGAAAAAGTCACAGTTTGGTGCGGCGTTAGTGCGAAAACGGTCATTGGGCCGTTTTTCTTCCAAAACGAAAATGGCCATGCTGTTACCATCAACCAGGAGCGTTATCGCGACATGATGACCAATTTTGTGATGCCAATTATTCGTCGAAAGCGTATGAGGCAGTTCTGGTTTCAACAAGACGGCGCTCCACCGCACACAAGTCGCATAACAATCGATTTTCTGAAGAATTTGTTTCCGGGCCGTTTGATGTCGAAAAGTGGTGATTTGGACTGGCCACCGCGTTCGCCCGATTTGACGCCCGCTGACTTCTTCTTGTGGGGACATTTGAAGTCAAAGGTTTACGTTAACAAGCCAAGGACCGTAGAAGAGCTCAAGGACAACATTCGTGAAGAAATAGCCGCTATTCCGGCCGAAATGTTGGCGAAAACGATGGAAAATGCTGCAAAAAGGGCACAATACGCCATCAACGCCAGAGGCGGCCATTTGAGAGATATCATATTCAAAAATTGATGTAAACAAATCTACTTGGAACAAATTAAATGAATAAGATTGCCAACCGCCAAATTTTTATTTTTTTCTTTGATTTTTTTTTTTAAAACATGGGTCCGTCGAATATGGGCAACCCTGTATAAAGGGCATAGAAACCGCAGAAAAATTGAGTCTGTGAATCAATCTACAGTAACTTATAATAAGAAACGGATTAGATCAGATGTCTAGGTATGGATATTGCTTTCTTATTTTTTTATTCCACTTCGACATCATTTCTAATGTTATACATTAACTAGCTAATGGGAAAGGATTTCTCTACAGCACTCCTTCCCAGGATTATTTTATACCTGAGCGTAAGCCTCACAAAAAATCCGCTTATTTTTTCGCTCACTATAGATACAGTTGTAGATATTAATAGCAATTCGAAATATTTTCTACATTTTAGACATTTTTTATCTTCTATACAAAGTCCTAATTAAATAAGCAATAACAACGCAATACAATTTGTAGGCCTCGATGATTTATGCGTTTTCCAATAGAAAAAAAAAAAAAATTAGAAATTATCTAAATTCGATTAAAATTATTTTCACTTTGTATAAATTGATTGGCAAATTGAAATCCTGCTTCACCAAACGGAATGACTCAATATTTTCCCAGTTTTTTTCTTCTTCTTTATTTTACTTCGTCTTTGCAAAAGCCCAAAACTATTTTCAATACATTTTTAGCATCAAATAGCGAAATTTTTCTAGTTGTTTTATTGTTCTACTCTAAGAGTGTGAAGTGAAATGTGGAATCGTAAAAAATAATGTGAGTGAAGTGAATACGACGTGAATGAACACGTGAATGGTGTTGGCTGTAGTAAATTGTTGTGATGTTACTCTCACTACCCTATGTTTGGGTACAATCAAAACGATAAATTTAGCGGATTAAGAAGAATTGTTCTTGTATGGAAAATTATAAATACTTAGGAAAAGAAGAAAAAGCAAAACCTGCTAAAGCCATCATTTTACATTGAATCCTAGAAAACGTTACAAAATCGATTATCATAAATTAGATATGGGAGAGCTTTTCATATTCAGCGAGCTTCCACACATTCCTATTCTAGTCTCACTGATTGAGACCAGGTTAAGGTCACAAAAAAATCAATTTTTGATCAAAAGTTGGATTGGCAAATCTAAATCAATCCAACCTGTGAATCACTGAGGTTGATGGTGGGGAAATAGCAATTTGTAACGTAGATGGATGAAGGCAGACAGGATGATGAAAAAAAAATCCCAATAAACCTTGTGACTACTCTAATAGAGTCTAATAGAGCGATTTTGGATATCAATTTGAGAATCTTTCGATAGACTAGCCGATTACCCAACTCCTTAAAGTGTTGTCGTTTCAACGAGTTTGTATCAATTGAACCTGCGATCATCTGAATTCGATTTTTCTAACTTCAACTAAATCATCCCGATTTCTTTCATCATAGATTTGATCGGCAGAGTGTGACGCCAATGAGAAGATGGTTGGTACGCCTTGCTATATTGCATATGATCGTGGGTTCTCACCCTGATGCAGCTGTCATTCTTTCTTTGAGCGGCCACCTTACATAGTGAAGGACATACCGATGAACTAGTAATCGACAAGTCCAGTAAAAGCTTCTCAAGTTGTAAGAGTGGACCTCTTTCAGCGGGTCTACAAATAGAAAGCGTACAAGTTCACAGAATGTGAGAAGCTATTCCACATCTCTTTCAAGCGATGCAATGGAAATTTTTTATTTAATTACTCAAGTACCAAAGGCAAATGATAAGACGAATGGCAATGGAAATCAAAATGTTTCCGATGCTATCAAAAATAAAGTGCAAACTTACATACTTACTTGGGTGGCAACTGGAGTAGAAATTATTATCTATAACGATTCATATGATGCCGATACTCTCCCCTAACGAGATGACCCATATACTTATCGAAAATTTTACTCTCGAAGAGTGACTGAAGAGATTAGTCCGTCTTTATGCTATAATCAAGGAATCTGCGCTAAACAACAAGGACTGGTAACATTTGGTAACAGTTGGCACAGTTGGGTTTTTAAATCATTTGTTTGGCCCATAATAACACATATTTGCAAGCAGGGCTCTCTCTTTTCTCCTACTCTAGGATGATATCATTTGCTTCATTGGTGGAGAAACCGAGGTAGATAAAATCATTCCAGAATTATAGTCGTTAAAGTTCTCAAACCATTAGACTTTTTGTTTGTCAATACAAATAACTAGGTTTTGTCCTCGTTTACATTTTTGCTGACTTCCACTCAATGCTGGAGAAGGCTGCAGTTCCATTTTGTGTTTGGCGTTTGGTATTGCTTATGGGTTTCACCAGATGTCGGACTTCATCGCACTCGACCATCTATTTGGTGGTTTCAAAAGCGCCGGTCTGGCAAGGCTGTCAGCTGTTTAATACTTGTCACCTGAAGTGTTATTTATTTAGTGAAAGGTAAAACTTTACGAATATGGATCGTTTAATAACCGAAGAACGCGTAAAAATAGTTAAAACTAACTACAAAATTGGTGATTGAAACGTGGGCTTTCAATCGAACAAAATTTTCTTCACTGTTGAAGCTCATTTCTCACTCGGTGGTTACATCAACAAGCAAAATTGTCGCGTATGCTGCTGGGATAACCCAAAAATGATTGTGGAAAAGCCATTGCATCTGGAAAAAGACCGAAGTTTTTAAAACAACCGAGTGGATAACCCTTTACCTTTGATTCCAACATCCCTGGACGAAAAGTTTATGGCCGGGAGTAAAGAGAATTTAGGCATCAAAATTTCTATATATTTCGAATGCATTTCCCCATTCCAATGACAATACTTCTGCAATCTGGTGGAAGCTTTGGGGTTTTCCTAAATACTTGTTTGCACTAGAGCAATGGTCACTTCATTTCGAACTGCACGAGGTCTTCCAGCAAGCGGAAGATCACAGAGAGCCCCTTGTTGCCCAAAATGCTGAACCAATCAGTAAATTGTTGAAGCGGTAGGAGCATTTCGAACATGAAAGAAATTTTGGAAACTTTGGTTCTTTGTTCTGTGTTAAGCCTTTCCAACATAAATTTCCCAAGTATTATTTAGTTAATTCTGTAAAGAGATGAAAAAGAGACTTAAATAAAAAATGTATCAACTGATCAAATCTTAACGTTGCTTATGCGCCACCCTATATATAATAAAACTTGTATTATTTTATATATGTATTATATATTATATATTACATATTATATATTATATATAATATATTATATGTTATATGTTATATATTATATATATATTATATTATTGACTCTTTCCCCTCAAAACGCCGTGGTTAGTTAAATAACAAGTTAAGTATTAGTTTTTGCATATTTATCTTGATCTTGAGATTTGTTTGGATTTTATGATTATTTGGAAATTTTGGATCAAGGTGCAATTAAATGCCAGCGGTCTATTGCAAGCATTATATAAAAGCATTTATAGCATAGTCCACTGTGAACAAATGCGGCATCAATATTGTCAATTAGATGTTCACCATCATTGCTTATGCAGTATTGACGAAACAACGAAAAAGTTATCTTAAAGTTTTTAACATTTTTTTGTGCAATAACTTTTCTAACGATTCTATCCCTTCTTATCTTCCTCTTGTCGTTGCATTAATTTTGTCGCATTCTGACCTCTTTCAAAGTCTCAACTAATATACTAAAGTTCTGGGTTACCCTTATGAAATATCTTACAAAATATTTTTGTCCGCCTATCTCTGACATCGATCATCTGGCATTAAAGGCGCAACCTAATGCCACCTACGCTGACAGGTTGACGCTCCCATATGTCACGTGCGTACGTTCTACCTTTGAAGCGAAGGCAGGTAATACCTTCCTAATAACAAATACAAGAAAGCAAAATAAAATGCAAAGTTTTTTCTTAAGATTTACGAAACATTAAAGTTGTAACTCATTAAGTATCTACACATAATTAGAAAAGCATGACAAGCGGAAATTAGGAAGTCTTTTTTTTTTGGTATGAAAATATACAGTGACGCAGATTACTTGACTTTTGCCTTAGACTTAGAGTTTGCTTTTTCATTAGCTATTGGTACAATAAAATTGGGCGAAGTACAGCGCATAGTGATGTGACATTTGCGGATATGTCATATGTTTAGCTACTGGCACAGAACAATTGGTGATGGGACGAGGGTCGGTCAAGGAGGCATTTCTTTCTTAATGTGTAATTTTTCTTCATTTATTTGGTAGATTTAGAATAGATTTTCAAAATAATTCCAAGCATGGCTCCAATTGAATGATCTATGAATGTGTTTAAACTACTACTGTTACTAAACTGAATCTCAACGTGTTCGTACATCTTTAAGATATGAATATCTTTTGTTTAGTTTTAAATATTTTGTTCGTTTATGGCATAAATAGTATAGAGAAAGTTAATAAATGTAGCTTTAAAAAAATCTCTTTAAAAATATAGATTCTTTCTCTTTAGAAACCCCTCAAAATTGGTCTACCCGAAGTTTCAATATTTCAATTGATTCTTTCTTACATAGATTTTCAATTTATATGACAATAGTGTTGTTGTATTATATTATTTTCGAAAAAAATATAATTTTAAAAATATTTATTTTTAAAAAAATATTTATTTGAAGTTGTTTATTTTGCTCGAATGGTAACTTTTGGTAAATTTAAAATTTTTGCTTTAAATGTCAAATGTTCAAAGATTTTTCAAAATACAGAAAATGTTAGAGCGAATAATACATTTTTTTTTGCAAATAAATATATCAGAAAACTCTGAGTTCCTAAATGTTTGAAACAGTTCGAAATTCGAATATTTGAAGTACAAGAAAATTTGTCGGAATTGGTTTACAATTTAGTTTAATGTGCTTATAAAACTTAAATGTGATACAATATTCGTTAAATTTAATGCTCAAAAATTAAATTTAAAATTGTTGCGTTTAATTTCTAAATTTTCAGCGAAATGAATTACAGTTTTTCACATTATCCAAATGTTTAAAAATTATTTAAAAATTTTCAATGCTGTTAAAATATGTTTTGCACCAGCAGTTAAATATTAAACTTTAATTTCCTTAATTTATTTCCCCGAAACATTTCTAACTTCGAAGCAGTAAAGAAAAATGATGTTCAAGTGACGAAATTAATTCCTTTAATTTTAAATCAATTTTAAAGATTATATAGGGTTGTCCATTTTTCGGTTTCAAGTAAAGTTAAATAAAACACACTTAAACCTATGATTTCGATAAAACCTTTATTTCCTTAATACTGGTTGGACCGCCCCATTATGTACGAAACACAATGACATTTATATGACTGCCTCTGAACTGGTTGCAGTAGTGGATCATTTCGAGGTAGTTTTCGAAAAAATACGGCCCAATGACACTTCCGGACCATAATACGCACCAAACAGTCACTTTATCTAGATGCGATGGCTTTTTCACAACCATTTCTGGGTTCTCCGAGTTCCATAAGCGACAATTTTGCTCGTTGACATAACCGCCGAGCGAGCTTATAAGCTTCATCGCTGAAGAGAATTTTGTTCGATTGAAAGTCCACGTTTGAATCAATACTTTTGTAATAAGTCTTTACTAATTTTACGCGTTTTTCGGTTGTTAAGCGGTCCATATACGTAAATGGCAAACCTGAAATAAATAACACTCCAGATGACAGGTATTTTACAGCTGACAGTCTTGCCCTGCCGACGGTTTTGAAACAACAAAATGGATAACCCGTTGTATCTATAGTGGAATAAGTTTTGAAAATGAAAGCTTTAGAAAACAAAACCAAACTTCAAAAATGAATATGAAGTATTCGCTTACTTTTGTCAACAAATAATTTTATATTCGTCTTCATTCTATCCGCATTTATGTAACCGCCTACGTAACTCCAGTTCCTTTCGGGAATGGCACACCTTTAACCACCTTATCTATTTTCTCAGATTATTTATCATTTCAAATATATTAGCAGCAATTTTTGAAAGTAAAGCCAAATTTGGAAACTAAGGAGTTCCACTTTAGCTTAGCTCGAAATACATTCCGCTTATAAGACCGGAAGGTATCCATAACAACCTCCATTTGTTTATTTTATAATCATTAACCCACTCACTCGTTTACACACATTCTGGAAGTGTGCCAGTGGTAGCGAAAATAGGCGACAAGTTCAAGGACATTTGAGGATAGACAACTTAAGCAGGAGTTAGTGACAGCACTTGAACTAAGTAAGACAAAATGGGTGTAAAGTGAAAATTGAAATAAATAGCAACTACAGAACATCTTCATATATGTTTACTAATGTGTAGCAATTTGTTTACGTTTGGATATTTTTAGTTATTAAGAAATTGCATTTTGAATAATTCACAATGTAAAAAATTGTGCGTAATTTTATTTCTAACTTTTGTTGTTTGTTCTAGTTTTATGACCGACTTTTGTGGCGGGCTCTCATGTAATCATATTTATTGTTTTAGTTCGTTTATTTGTTGGTTTTAATTTGCGATTGTTGTTATATTTGAATTTAGCAAATGATCTGGGCAATGATCTAATAATCCCATTTTTGCGTTGAAAATTTTCTTTTCATCTTGACAGGAAAAAGTTCATTTGTAGTGTAATTTTTCATGAGTGGAGGAATATATGGGATGTAGATCATGTGGGAATGTTTTTGGGTTAATGGCAAAGCGAACTAGAAATAGGCGAATTTGTTTGGTGATAAATTATAATAAAAGAGAAATAATTTTGAAATGAATGGGAAATACAATTTTTCTCTTACTCTAATAGGTTTTTTTGCTTTTTAAGATACAGTAAAAAGAAATAAATTTTATTTACATGACATTAAAGGCTTTATTTAGCATAGTTGGAATGATCCGATTTACGTCAAATATGTACCGTTTTGTTCGTTAATTTATTGCTATTTTAAAGGTAATTCCATTACACCCATTTCATAGAAATCCCCACCTCTATTAACAATAAACTGGGCCAGTCGATTTTCACCAGCTTTTCTTGAGGCAGGATTTTATTGCCAGGCCCTTCCTATAAAGTGTAAGTACAAGGGCGGTCCCAAAACTATCCGACCTGACATATAGATGGCGCCAGTAGTTTGAAAAAAATATTTTGATGAAAAGTGGCAACCTTATAAAATATATGTTTTAAGTTTCAAGGCGCTACGCGGTGTGTATTTTTATTTGAGCCATCTAAAGTAGATGATCCCCGTGAATTGTAGATATGGAAACAACTGGTCACCGTTATGTAGTTCAATATTTCAATTTGAAAGGTCTCAGTCCAACCAATATTAAAGCAGATCTAGATTCTAGTCTGGGGGAGCCTGCTCCTTCATTTATAACTGTAAAATATTGGGTAGGTGAGTTTAAACGGGGCCGTATGAGCTGCCAAGACGAACACCGTACAGGTCAACCAATTGACACGGTTAAGAAAATCCACAAAATGGCATTGGATGATCGTCGGCTGAGGGTGAATGAGCTAGCTGAAATGATGGCCATTTCAAAAAGTGCTATACATCGTATATTAACCGAAGATTTAAAGATGAAAAACCTGTGCGCAAGATGAGTGCCGCGCTTTCTTTCAATAGGGCAGAAACAGCGTTGTGAAGATGTTTCAGTAGAGTGTTTGGCGATGTTTCACCTCAATAAATCCGAAATTTTTGAGTCCATTTATAATCATGGATAAGACAAGGGTCCACCACTTTTCATCTGAGACAAAGTAACAGTCAAAGCAGTGGACTGGGATGGGAAAATCGTGCCCGAAGAAGGCGAAAACGGTACCATCTGCAAGCAAGGTCATGGTGTCAATATTTTTGGAATGGGACCCATGAGATTGTTTTTATTGATTATGTGCAGAAAGGAAAAACTGCCAACGTAATTGGAAAATTCAATTGTATAGTAATTCAATTATGGAAAATGGCCTCATTTGGCGAAGAAGAAAGTGTTGTTTCATCAAGACAATGCTCCAGTTTACACATCCACTATTGCGATGGCCAAAATTAATGAATTAAAGTTCTAATTGCTTCATCACGCATCTTATTCGCCAGATTTAGCCACCTCTATTTCTATTTTCTATTTCTAATATTTAAATGATTTGCCAACAATGAAGAGATGGAATTTGCGGTTAATGCCTATTTTAAGGAGTTTGGCAGTTATTAAAATAAACAGGGTATAAAAGCTATTGAATATCGCTAGAAAAAGTGTATCGAGCTAAAAGGAGGTTATGTTGAAAAATAAACTTTTTTGTGTCTTTTTTATTAGGTCGGCTACTTATGGGACCACTCTCGTACATTTACAATAATAATTTCAGTTGGAAATTAATTTTGAAATCACTTTGATTTCCGTTTATGGTTTTATCTAAAATGTATTATAATTTATTTTTACGATTTTCCACTTATAGACATAGGATTTGACTTCTGTTCTTAATTACACTATTTTCCATAATTCAAATTATATCACCTCTTCCCCCGACAGGCAAAAAATTTCCCGACCACTCGAATATTAGACAAATGCATTCAACAGATGTGATCCATCAAAATATGATACTCATAGCTGCATCTTGTCATAAATGTTAATGCTCGTTCAGTTGTATGATTTCCAGTATATGTGAGGTCGATTGAGACAGATGAGGGTAGTAAATAAGGAGGGGTCGGGGAAGAGGGAAGAAAAGTGGTACTCTAAAACGAAATTCACTCGTTTGTGGACTCTCCGGATACCCATATTTCTGCTGCAGCGTCTCGAGTGTAATTAAAATGAAAACGACAAAGAAAATTGAATTGTTTGCATGAGGTTGATAATGATGATGACTCTGTGATGAAATGCAGGTCAAATCAATTGGAAATTTTTATAGAACAAAAAGTTATTTTCGAAAGAACAATCGTGCAGTTGTATGTTCAATAGACAGATATATTTGTCTTGGTAGAAAATCGACGATATTTGCCGATTGTGGGAATTTCATATGTTGTTGTGCTCTGAAGATGCAAATGAATAATTGCTAGAAGTGGGAAATGTCTAGTGTTGGAGTATGGCCAAGGAATGATCAGAACCAATTGATTCTAAGAATTATATGTTTCTAGATAAACAGAGTATTGGCAGTCACTTATGGTATATTTCGAATGTTGAAAAGTTATTATTTCAAAACGTTTCAATTGAAAAATTTGCATTTTTAATTACAACTTCCGGAATTATGGGGAAAATTGATAAAATAGTATTATGTAACAAAAATTGTTTAATAACAAATGTATTAAGAAATCATCCTTGCTACTCAAATAATCATATATATGCATTATGTACGTGTTTAATACCACTTTTTTGTGTTAGATTATGACTGATTTCGCTGGAGAATTACTTTACGAGCACATATAAACGTATAAAATTACTCAATGGCATCATATTTCGCTTCTACAGAATCTAATGGTATTGCTGCTTACATTTGAATAAAATTTAAATTGTTAACGTTTTCACAATTCAGACTCAAGGATGACAAGATTTTTGGTTACAAATGCGATACGATCTTTACAAAAATAGCAACATTTTACATTCAAAAAATTTAAGATTTCAAATTTGTTTACGTGCAATTTACGTTTCCAGAGACATTTTTGAAGAAACAAATTGCTAATGGCTAAAAATTTATTTTAAAAATTATGAAAATTCGAAAAATATTTAAAAATAATAATTTCCAAATCTTGTATTAAATTTTTTGAAGAATTCTTTCAATTTACCGACTTGTGCACATGCTCTTTTGACCTTACAATAAAATATAATGTTCGAAAAATTTCGAAGTTTAAAATTAAATTTTGTTGATGTGCCCTTTGCGCTTCCAGTAGAAATCAAATATTAATAATCGAAAATTTATTTCCAAAAATCCGACAATGTTTTTAAATTTTTCAAAAAGGAAAAAATCTTTCAGCTTAAAATAGATAGATTTAATATTCAAAAAATTTCGAAATTTGAGAATTTACCTATATGCAACTTACATTTCTCCAAGCATTTGTGAAGAAATCAATGAAAATAGATTTGATTTGGAAAATTTTAAAAGTTTTCTAAAATAATGTTTTGTACGAATCTTATCTATGGTGAAAAAGTTTTTGAAATTTTGAATTGGTCTATGTGCAATTTATGCATTTTTGAAGAAATCAGTTATTAAATTATCGATTTCTAAAATTCCGAAGATTCGGAAAATATATAATAGTACATAATTTTCTTTCAAATAAATAATTAAACTGTTCAAAATAATCTTTTAACTTATCGACTTTTGCGCAAACTAAACTTATCGGAGATATGTTTTTTTTACCTAACTTTAATGTTCAAAAAATATCGAATTTGTTTTGTAGAAAATTGATTTCGAAAATTCGAAATGTTTACAAAAATACGAACTTGTACAAACTTTACTTTCGCCATTTTCATAATCTTAATAATATTTTTCCAAGATATTTAATTAATTAATTGCACAAACTAGATAGCAACGTAATTATCGTTTGCAGTATTTTTCACCTAAAAATTAGATACATTTTATGTTCGAAAAATTTCGAAGATGCAATTTTCGAATTGTCCTATCTTTATTAAAGAAATTTGTTTGATTTCCATTTTCGAAAAATATGTTATTTATTTACTTTTTATAAATTTCTTGGAAAATTAATGTAAAAACAACATTTTTTAAATTTCCTGAAAGAAATGTTTTTTGAAATTCATAAAATCAAATCTAATTTTACAATTTCTAAAAATACGATTGCAAATTTCTGCCATCTACAAGTTGCAGATTTCAAAAAGTATAAACATAACATTTTGATTCCAAATTGCGCTTTCTAAATACTATTTTTAATGATAACATTTCTTATATTCAATTTGTTCAAGAATTATAACAAATTTCAAATTCGGAAAAAAGTTGTTTTCGAACAAACAATATTGCACACATTTATAACTTGAATTTGATTAGTTTTCTTTTAAGGTACTTAATTTATTCGAATGAGTATAAAATCTGTTTAAAACCCCTAGAAAGTAAACAATTTGTTATTTAAATTTTTTGTTAAAAATTTGTTTCGCAATTCGCATTTAATTTTTTACGAAATGCTCAAAAACAAATTTTTAATTTGCAATTTGTGATATCTTAACTTCCAATAATGATGTTAAGAATTTTGAAAATTAAAAAAATCCGATTTTCTCAAAGATTTTTTGTAAATTGAATTAATTTTTTCATTTCTTCTTATTACCAATAGCGAATATTAAGAACTTAATATTCTTATGAAATCATTATGTTATATTCCCATCTTTCCCATTTCCAGATCACCTCATTGTTGCGTCCACGTGCAGCAATCTACAATAAATCTCACTCAACATCTGAGGTCTCAAGGCAGCACCAGTGTCCTGGCGCCAATACCAATTCACACACAGCCAACGCCAACATTGTTGTATACTCTGCAACAGCTATCGATGAATCGCCAGACAATTGTCCACATCTGGTCTATGCAGACGAATCGACGACGACTTCAAATAACGTTGAATTGATTCCAACCCTTGAGTTTGTTACTCAAACGCCGCAAACTTCATGCGAACAATTGCAGCAATGTTTAAGAACATGTTGCGCTGTCACTCATGAAAACACACCACCCCAGCAACAAGAGTCCGCAACAAGTTCGTTGCTAACATATACGGTTGAAACACAAGCTAAAGAAACACCGAGTAGCAGAACAGACGATAGCCCACAACAGCATCAACAACAACAGTGTTTGGGGCTCGAGCCGTCTTCCTCTTCAGATACTAGCGATCTCTTGCGGCAAGAGGTCGCGGCAGTTAGTATTACAGGCTCGGCTTCGACTTATTTCGATGAACCTACCAGTTCTATATCTATAGAAGTAATGGAAGGCTCCCAAAGAACAACAACAGAACGGACAGCTACGGCAACGTCAGGAAGAACAACGTCAGACCATTTGCCCGCCTCTTCCACAAATACCCGGACTACTACCAGCCACAGTTATGTGCCACAAAGTTTAACAAATCCCTCCAGCTTAAGCGACGAACAAGATGAGATTGAGGAAGAAATCGAAGAAGCTATAGAATTAAGTGAAGATCAAGAAACAGGTGAATCACTGGACTTTCATGCAGGTACCAGTAAGAAACTACACTCTAAACCTGAACAACTATTTGGCATAGAGCTTTCCGATGTATCCAGTGCCGACAATTCTTTGCACGTACCAGATAGTGCCAAGAATATGAAATCATCCAGTGATGATGAGAAATTTAAAATCGATGATGATCAGTTGTCCGGTGGGAAGTTGGCCCGACATTTTGTTTTAAATGATGAAGAGGATAGTGAAGACTTGTCGATAAGTTTGCCCATGGAAGGTCATCGTGTGCATTCCCTGCACGGTGATACGGAAGACAGTCTAGAGTTGGAGCAACAGCGTAAGTCACAAAGTTCGACTAATCAAAGTACCTCAGATGATGTCTCCGACTTGCGTGATGAACCTGCAGCGGTAGAACAATCTTTGCTTTCGGAGGCAGGCTATGGTAGTAAAGAAGACGACTTGTCTTTGGCACAAAGTAGGAAGGACTGGCAAGAGGAGTCGTCATTGGAGCCATTTCCAAGTATACCACTTCTTGATATACCTCAGACGGGAGAAAGTGATGTAGACAAGCCAGTAACATCAGATGTATTGAAAAATCAGTTGTTGGAACAAAAAACTTTGCACGCATCACCCAGACTTCAAGAAGCTTCTAATAAACCGGTAACGGAATCATTATCTGATGGTCGCACTTCTGCAATCAATTCCCCTCCTAAAGAAACTCCAAGAGAAGAGTCTCCCAATTCTGCTAAGGAAGATAAAACGAAGTCTTCCTTGGAGCAACAGAGAAATATTAAAAGTCTTTCTCCGACAGATGAAGACAAAATTAAAAGAACGTCATTGGATGTGGTCGAAAGTATGCATAGCTCGACAAGCCAACAATCTGCGGGGCAACATAGTACTAAATTACAGTCAAAACCACATTTTGATAAAGCACAAAGTATTGATACTCCCAATGCAAAAGATGAGCCTCTAGAGTTAAGTCAAGAGCCTGAAACATCTAATGATAAAGTAAAACCCTTAGATGGCAAAAACAACATACAAAGTGTTACAGATAACAAAAGGAATCTACCACCTCTAAACCCCGTGAAACTGGCTACAGTGAGCCCACGTTCACTGCCAGAGATATTTGAAAATCCCCACATCAAATCTTCTGTAGTGCTACTAACACCCATACCGCCAAAACCCGGTATGGTGAAGTCGTCGTTACCGGAATTATTTGAAAATCCTGACATCAAACCTTTATCTGGAGCCTCATCCATGCACAGCGAAAAGGATCACTCTATAGAAGAGTTATTGGCTTCAAATCATTCCGTGGAAATGACATTTGAGGAACATAATGTCAGTTCTTTAAATCCCAGTTTTATCGATAACAATAAGACGTTAATCGAAAACTTGTTAACAGATTCATCGATGAATGCCCAAAAATCCCAGGAAGAACGGGAACGGGAAATAAAAACTTCTCTTAAGAATTTGTCACCAGAATATGCGACCACATCATCTGTGGCCTTGGCCTCGCAACAAAATAATGAGTCTCTGACAAGTTTCCAAGATATGCAACCTAAACAAATAAATACCAATTTGCCCAACTTACAGTATGCCACCGAATATGTTGAAAAGATGGATTTCCAACAAATGGAGAGTTGTCCCGACATGGTGGGGAAAAATATGCTGCACTCGGAAATAATAACAGATTTAGATGACAGTCTGCAGGATAATGAGGAGGCAACTAGAACTCAAGATCTAAGCCACAGTACGCCACTACAAACATTGAGAGTACTCACCGGGGAAGAGGAACAAGAGGACGAAGAAGAGGAGGATACTTCGTTGCAGTTGATGAAACTGCGTATATTGGCCATGAAACATCAACCTAAAGAGCAACAATTATCACCCTCGGGAGAATCTATAAGTGCTCAAGAATCCCCACAGGTTAAACCTATGGAAAGAGTTTCACTGGTGGAATTCACTAAAGATGTTCTCGAAGATATCACCGAGGAAAGTGAACGTAATTCTTTGTCCACGCAGGAGGAACAAAACTCTATGAATATGGAGAAAACTTCTATGGCTTGCTCGAATACAAAATTAGAATCGAAAGTTTTGCATCAAAGTGATAATAACAATGAATCCAGTAATTCAAATTCCATAGTTAGTCTGAATATGATACAAATGCTGGAACAGAAGGTGGGTGAACTGCAACAGATGTTGGCCAGCAAAGATGCGTGTTTGGCATCACTAAATCTGCAACTGGAGAATGTACAAAGAAGAGAGTCTGGCGAACAATTAGGTTCGGGCAGGGATTCCAGTTCTTTGGTCACCAATTCCACGGAATATAGAACTCTACAAGAAGATTTTGGGCAAACGGTTAGTTTCGTACTATTGCTCAAGTCTTTGAAAAATTTTCTAATTACCTTTCCCTTTTTCTGTCTTCAGACTATGGACATTTACTTAGAGCTGACCAAACGTGATGAACTCATAGCCAAACTCACCGAATCCCTTCAACAATCTTTGACCATACGCGAGAATCTCCAATCGGAAAGCGAGAAACTTTCCACCGAGGTGCAACTGCTGCGCAAACAGCTCACTGACGCTATGGAAACTCTCAAACGTCCCTGTTGGCCTCGGGGCGATCAGGAAAGCAATTTCGGCCAAAGAATATCGGAAATCTCAATGGATCTTGTAAGTGAGAGTGATGACGATTTTGAACGTCACTATTTCACAGACAACGAAGAGAAGTTCTCACGTAATTCCCGCGAGCGTCAGTTATCGATGCCTCGACAGTTTGATTATCCGCCCAGTGAGGCCGAATTGATTTCGGATACTACGCCGTTTAGCAAACAAATTGAACAATTCCAAAAATACTTAACACCGAGTGAGGTGCGTTTGTTTTTTATGGTACAGAAGAAATTTGATGATTATCTGTGCCAAGAATTGGAAAAATGTAAAATGAAAAATGACCAGGAAATGAAAATAGTACTGGATCAATGGGAAACAGAGAAACGTGAAAAGGAAGAGGAAATTCAACGTTTACTTAGTCAACGCCACGAGAGGGAGTCTAAGCATAACCAGGAAATGGAAAATTTGAGAAAATATTTCGAGGCAAAATGTGCAGATTTGGAGAAGCAGTAAGTATAGAAGAATATTAGTTTAAATAATTTAGGGCGTCCAGCAAAATGAGAACTTGAGAAATAATAGAAATAAGCTGTAAATATGACATCAAAGTGGAAAAATTGTAGAAATAAATAGAAATTAGGACACATTTTTAAATTTTATTTTATATTTAGCAAAAAAAAAAAAAGGGTTTTTTCAACAAATCACAAAATATTTATTATTAGCTCAAATGTATTGTATCGCCTTCCGAGTATCCACCTTCCGAAATAATACACTTATGCCAACGAATAATCCAATCATCAAAAGATTTTTCAAATGTATTTATCAACTGAAAAAGCATGCCTCTAAGTGGTAATTTGGAAAGGGAAGAAAGTAGTCAGCTGGAGCCATATCGGTTAAATATGGTGGTTATTCGACAATACTTATTGCATTTTTGGTCAGAAATTCGTGGGGTATTATCGTGGTATAAAATTCATTAATTTTCCTTAAACAAATCCGGTTTTTTCGGCGAATTTGTTTCTCCTATGGAGAAACACAATGTCCTGATAATATTCTTTATTTGACATCTGGCCTCCTTTTAAGAACTACTGGGTTATATTTATGCAAAATCCATGAGTTTTCTTTCTACAAATCTGCCATTTATCGCTGAATTTACTCTCTTAAGGGCTTCGTATATTATTCTTAATGCACCGTCTGACCTTCTGCCAAGCATTCTTAATGCACAATACTGCGATAATCAAAGAAATCAATCAACATTAACCTGACTTCATCAACTTTCTCGGTTTAAACTCAGTTGGAAAAGGCCATTCGAAACCTTTTTGACTGGTTTCCACGTTAAACTCAATCGTGTATGTCTTCAGTGACTTTTACGCGATTGAGTTGATGAAGAAAAGCTTTCGAAACCAATCAGTCGGCAGCGCGTTTCATACCCTAAGAATCATGTGAGATAACATGAATTGATTCGTCATATCCAAAAGTTCAGCGGTCATCTCTCTCTTACTTAAATAATGACCAGAGCGAGTCAAATATTCCCCCACGTCTCGAACACTTTATTTTTGAAAAAGTCGACTCACCTTAAGAAATTCTGTAGCATTTTCAAATTCTTTGGTCAATATTTTTGTTCATCGTAAAAATCGCAAAACAAACTTAAGATAAACTAACTACGCCAAGCACTGTAAGCAAACTAAACTAACTCGGCGTTAAGATAGACGACAGTTGGGCCAACTTAGCGACGAAAAGAATTTTGACGGGACCTTCAGGCGGTCTTTTTAAATAGTATTTTTTTTTGACAAAATGTTAGTTCGAAATTCAGGGTCGAAAAGCCAAGAATGAGGTTTTATGATATGAATAGAGAACTTGGTTAGGGCAGTAGATGTGGCCCTTAATTTTTTTCAGATTCTATTCGGGTCCGTGTCTAATGGTTCTGAAATATACGAAAAACTTGACACCCAACTTTTCCACTCACTCTTAAATTAATTACAAGTTCTACCTCAATTCGTTCTACTTTGACAGTACATTTAGTTTGAAATCCAAATGTTTAGTTTAATTTAAAAATGTTGTTTTTGTAACCAGAGTCGAGAGCTCAATTTAGGGCGACAACAGAATCTTAAAATATCTTCAATTTCATCTCTTGAATTGAAGCCAATGGCCCTTAAATATAAAATTAATTAGTTGTTTTTTCCAAATAACTCCTAAATAAATAAATAAAACAATGCAACTGCCATATTTAAAAAATTCCACAAAAGCTATAACATTTTTTTTTTAACTAATCTTAACTTTCCATAAATCCAAGCATGACCACCTCCAACACCCAAGGACCTCAGAAGTATGAACCCCTGCATAAATTCATTTAAAATCTAGAAATTAAATGAATTCTTAAACAATTTTTTAGATTTTCCGATGATGTCTTCTCTCAACAATCTCAACGTCAAGGCATGTCCTCAATCGAATCGTCCGATCAAGAACAGTTACCGGATGAATTTAAACCGCCCGCACTGCCTCGTTCGAAAGAGGCATCGCCTAGAAAGCGCACTAGAGCGGAATTGCTTTTAAGTCCATCACATCGACAAATGACTCCAGGAAATGAGGTGTTCAACGATGAAGAGCCTTCTGCACAGGAAGCAGCTCAAGTAAGCATTCACCATAAAAGCATTTAGTTTATTTAGTTTTATTGATTTACGCAACTACTTGTAGTTGGCCTTGGAAATCACAGAATTAAAGACATTTTATCAAAATAAAATTCATGAAATTCAACGTTCTCAAGACGACAATCTTAAGAAGATAAGTGATCGCTTAAAATACTATGAATCACGCTATCCCGAGGATGAATTTATGGTAAGCTTTAATTGTTTTATTGTAATTATTGTTCATTTCAAGCGATCTGTTTTGTTGCTTTAAACATTGATGCATATTTGCTGCATAATTTCCATAAACTAATATTATTTTTGGAAAGAGATTTTAAATAAAAAATATCATGCTTTTTGGTGGAGGAATATAAAAAACTGTCATAAGACATCAAATCCATTGAAATTTATTCAACATTGCAACATTTGTAGTGATTTTTTTTTTTGTATTAAACAGAAATAAAAATCTTGCCTTGTTTGGAATATAAAATCGTTGATAACATAGCAATGTCTTCTAAACGCGATCGTACCCGTTGGGTCATAAGATTTGGTTTTACACCGCTTTGTATTAGAGATGTACAAAACCAAGTCTTACTTATTTTAACCCACTGATTGAAACTGAGAGTATAATTAGAAATTAATAATAATAATAAGTGGACTGTTTTTGTTACAATGTGTTCTTTCCTATTAGCCTGTCAGCTTAAGAAAATGTATTTCCGAATTTTAAAGTTATATTTCTGCTGTTGTGCTCTTAAAGTGAAGTCGCTGTGTATCTATATGATGATGTACCATTTTGACACCCTATTGAAGTCATCAACATGCTTAATTATGTTATTCGTTATTGGTTCTTAGTATTAAATTATACTTTCATAAGATTCTATTACTTTCTTTCCCATTCCCCAAATAGACACTAAGGTCTCTTTCAAAAAATTGTGCACATCAGGAATTATTTTTGAAGTTTTTTCATCTGTTGAGTTTCTTTCTGTTTCCAGTCTTATTCAAATGGTTCCAAACGGGTTTTTTGTGCAATGTTTAGCTCCAGGGCAATTGAAACAGTGTTTATCCGGTACAGTTTTCATTATTCGGCATTATCCCTCCCGAGAATGGTGCATATTTGATATCAAAATTAGCGAAACACAATCATCGAAACAAAAAATGCGACTGATGGGCAGTCACAATATCACGATCATAAACACTACTCAGATTATTCACATTTCCAGTCGCTTGGCTTGCGTTTTCATCTTTATCGAAGAAAAACTTTAAAATATGACATATTTTGTCTTTATTGGTGTCCACCTTTGACGGGCGCTCAATAAATACTGAGTCAAGTAGTCACAAAACCAACAGAGTATTTGTTTAAAGATGAAATCTTATCTTTCTAACGCCATCTAGCGTAATCTGATCACACTTTTACAACTCGAGTTATGGATTACTAACTGTTGGGAAATAATGGATTTATTTTTACTGTATCCTATCTTTTACATGAAAGTTGCAGTTATTGTGGAAAGAGAGTAACGAAGAGTGCTATATCTTTTTACTCTCTTGGCTCTCTATTCATTTATTTCGTTGCAGAGTGAGGTAATTCATTGATACGTACATATCCTCTTTGTTCATGGACTGTTTAAAGGAAGAAATCGCCCAGAAGCGACTGGCTTTGGCCAACTAACTATCCTAAATAAAATCTTCAGTGTCATGCAGAAATAATGGCTTTCTTTACTACACCTTATAAAGGGTGTCATAACAAGAACGCAAGATTTAAATGACTGATGCAGCAATTGAATTGTTTCTCTGGCTGTATGACATGTGGCGCCGTCTTGTTGAAACCACATGTCCTCCACATTCATTTCTTCAATTCTAGGCACGAAAAAATGGTTATCATTTCGCGATACCGAACACCATTGATTGTTTGCGCTTGACATGCCTCATTTCCACAAAAAAGGTCCAATGATTCCTCCAGCCCAAAATCCACACCACACAGTGACACGTTGAGGATGCATTTGCTTCTCGTGAATCACTCGAGGATTTTCCTCACCCCAAATGTGACAATTCTGAATACTGACGAAGCCAAAAAAAAAAAAAAAAAAAATTCGCTGCATAGTGGATTTGTTGAGTTCGGTGTCGAATTGAAGTGGATGGAGTTTGAGCGACAAAATTACGTACAGCTGCGACATTTTCGGTCGATTGACTTGGTCGAAAGCGCGTTGTTGTCTTTACATCACTAACAGACCCAGTTTTGGCAAATTTATCCATTAATCTCTTTACAGCTGACTCTTTTGGAGCATTATTGTGGCCCCAAATTGATCGCAATTTGTGAACTGTAGCCGCAAAACTTTCACCATTTTGGTAAAACAATTTCACAATGAGAATGCGTTGTTCATTCGTGTAGCGCTCCATTTTTACTAACCTCGTACCTTCTACTAGCAAACAATAACAATTGTTCAAATGCCAAACAATGACACTTCGAATGGCGCCAAATATAAATCTTGCGTTCTTGTTGCGGCACCCTTTACTAACTTCAATCTTGCGAAAAAAAGATCCACAGTGGTGAAAACTTCGTTAATGAAATTGTTTGTGAGACATCGGAAAACCCAAAAGTCTCCATCGTTTTTTTTTCCAATATGTGGCCAGTTATAATGAAGAAATTGTACATTATGAGATATTCAAAAAAATTGTCCATCTCTGGCCACTGTTTTCCCCCATTTTATTTTTCCTTTCCCCTTCGTAATGGATATCCCCATTTGTGGATATAAATTACAAACTTTTCTTTTGCTTTTAACAGATTGTTCAATCAATTTGCTTGTAGATTCGAAAACTGTATATGGTGAAAAAAAATTACAAAAAAAAAAAAAATAATTCACAAATATAGGTAGGTGTTAAAATTTGAAAGCTCAAAGCCGATATTGTCGTGGTCCGGAAACAGGAAAGACATAGAGCAAACGAGTGCTTAGAGACGTTTGTACGAAGTTGTTTATATCGATTGGCGTATACTTACCACGCCCACATTTCTTCGTTTCTTTCATTCAATAGTTCGTTACTTGATATTATTTGGTAGATAAACATTGGCTAGAAGATGGAAATGGCATCTGTGAGCATAAGATGCCAAAAACGCTTTCGTCCACGCACATGTTGTTCGATGTTCAACATTTCTAGGTGTCAGTTCAAATGGAATCTAATTTCCTTCCTTTTGAATTATTTCTAACGATTGTAAACGATGTGAAATTGCTTGTTGAGTTGTTCCTAATATAATTGCAAGTTCTTCTTTGTTTTGGCATGAATCTCTCCTCAATAACAATTCCAATTTTGCATCTTTGTGCACTTTCGGTCTTCCGCTTGTTTGTACTCCCAATAAATGAGCTCTTCTTGCAATGTCCTGACTTTACAAAAATGTAAATGGTGCTATTATTGCACTTAAAGTATATT
>JAHXMU010000145.1:557501-567921 GCA_019455685.1 Philornis downsi | reverse complement strand
AATTTCGACCCTTCCGCACTGTTCTTGCCTATTTAACATTTCGCCTGTCGATTAGTTGAAAATTAGAAATTGTTCAAGAAAAAAAACTGGAACAAAAACCTGTAAAGGATGTATCTTTATATATAAATCTTTATATATATGTATATCTTTATATATATATCTTTATATATATAATTCTACTGTACGGGTGTTGTCAGTGAACTCCTCCTAAACGGCTGGACCGCTTTGCATAAATTTTTGTATATGCGTCTGGGTGGTGCCCGGGATGGTTTAGATTTACAATTCGGTCCAATTGGACAAAGGGGCGTGGTACCTCCCATACAAACAAAAAATTAAAAATCAATTATTTCTGCTCCTGCTTACGGTATTTGAACAAAATTTGGTGCGTAGGTTTGGTGTACACATCTTAAGTGCTACTGCAAATATGGGCGGGATTGGACAGTGGAGCGTGGTACCTCCCATACAAACCATAAATTGAATATCCAATAGTTCTGCTCCTGTTTACGGTATTTGAACAAAATTTGGTACATCGGTTTGGTGTGCATATCTTAAGTGCTGCTGCAAATATGGGCGGGGTTGGACAATGGGGATTGGTACCTCCTATACAAACCACAAATTAAAAAGCAATTATTTCTGCTCCTGCTAAAATTTGAAGGCAAAGCAACGTTTGCCGGGTCGGCTAGTATATATATATATAAAGGATGATCTAAAAGTATTTCTAAAAGTTTCTACATTTAATGATGTCTTACATCTTCAAAAAGACATAGACAGTCTTAATAATTGGTGCCTTTTAAATAAGCTTTCATTGAACATGGATAAGTGTATTCATGTTTCTTTTTCGCGTTGCAGAAATACGATTCATGCAGTGTTCAAAATTGGTAATTTTCTTCTGAAACTGGATCTAGGTGTTCTATTCGATTATGGTTTGACATTTATTCCGCACGTCAATTATGTTATTCCTAAGGCGTATAGAGTTCTTGCGTACATTAAAAGGAATTGTTCAGAATTTTCTGACACCAATACATTTAAAATAGTTTTTACATCAAATGTTAGATCTTAGTTGGAATATGCTACTATTATTTGGTGTCCTCATTCCAATATTCATATTGCACGTATCGAACGGGTGCAGCGTGTTTTTGTAAACTTTGCTTTTTCCTCATTTAGATTTGAAAAACCTCTCCCAACCTACATTTCAAAATGCTTATTATTTGGGTTATAGACATTAGACAAAATCGGAGGTTACATAGACTGTTCTAATCTTTTGGCACAGATTCCATTTCACGTTCCACCTAGGTCTCTCTGACGAACACATATTTTTGATATACCTCTGCACTTTACTTCGTATGCAAAAAACAGTACTCTAAATCGTGGGTTTTATATTCTGAATGAAATTAATGAATATGCCTTGAATCAAGATTCCAATCAACTCATAGAGTTTGACTCATCTCAATATTTGTTTCGCTTATATTTTAATAGATTTCTTAGATTAAATGATTCTATTTTAAATTCTTTATAAATATTATATATAATATAAAATGATTACTATTTTGCCATTGTTAGTCTGTAAGGAAATTTTGTTCCATAGACTTAAATAAATGAAATCAAATTAAATGAAATATACTATGATATAAATTCCAGCAGAAATTTCCTCTTAAACTTAACAAAGATGGAGGTTTGGCAGCTCTACTGTTCGCCTAACACAATTGAGGTGAGCCGACCGAGCATGGCAAGAAAGTTGGCACGCCTGACTATTGTTCTTATAACTGTTTATTCTCTAGCCATCTATCCTTCCTTGAATGGCTAACAAATTCGTAATTTAGTCTAGCAAAAACTGATATCCTCTATTGTTATTAGGCGTTAGGGTCCCGTTCAGTGAGTCCAAGAGTAGAATGCTTGTAGACTCACTAGTTTATATCACATTAATCTGATGTAAAAGAACTTGTTTTTCTATTCAGAGGCGGGGGTTCTTAAGGTAACGGGTGAGAGATGAAAGTACGTTCCCGCTTCAATTCGTAAACCCATTTTAAAAAAAGTTGAGAGTGGTCATAGTACCGTCTAAAAACAGTATTTACGCTTTTTGATACCTTCCAAACTCTGCAATCAAAATTAGTTTAAACATTATTTATTTTGAGAAAAAATTCAACGAACTGTCAGTTTTATAGTTGCCGTTTCCAGATTTTCTGACTGACATCATCATTCACAATATTTTCTCCTTCATCTACTTCTCTTCACAATACCAATCTCTATCATACAGCTCTTAAATTCGTTTGCCTCAACATATTCAAATTTCTTATCACCTTGCAGTTAATGGACTGGATATTGAAAAGTTCTCAGTATATTTTTTTGCTATTTAAGCAAATGATATTGATGAAAATCATTGCTTGTCTTTTTCTATCCAAGAGGGTCAAGTTTATACCTACGAATAAGATATGTGGATGAATTTAATGTCATCGAACAAAGGAAACGAACAGGAAGTTCCGAAAATTTATTTGTTTAAATAATCGAATGCATACAGAGTTTACTCACATGTGGGTTTTCTGGTATTTGTGTTTATATTTGAAAATATAACGGCTGCTTTTAAACATAAAGACTAGCAATTGCGATCTTAATTTGGCACAAGTTATTTAAAAATTTAATTTTTTCCAACGTCTAGGAATAGAGTGGCTCGATATCAATTATATAAATTATTTGCCATTTAGTGCTTTTGGGTTTCCGAATAAATCAAATCAATTAACGTTCCCCAACAAAACAAAAAGGAGACTTTAACAAATAAATTTCTTAGAAATTGTTTAGATTCTTGGTCATTGTTTGCATTTTTATCATGACACTACGAGATAACCGCAACAGTCGTAACTTCTCCAAAAAGAACACTTGTTGCGCTGCTTTTATTCTAAACAGTTGTCGTTTAATTAAGCGAAACGCTGATGGATGATGACCCATAAAAACTCCACAATTTATTTATTTAAGTGAGCGGACGACGTTTACGATGGTGCAGTTTAAACGTAAAAACTAAAGAGACAAATGTTTACATACGCCCGTCTGACAATAGACATGTGGGTACTTGCGCTGTATGGCATGAAGTTGATGTGAGACATATGTATGTTTTATGTCTAAGTTCGTTTTAGGGAAATGGAGGTTGATACATGGGAAGTTTCAATTGACAGGTAGTTAAAGTGATGTGTCAAACACAGTAGTTTATTTATAATTTCACACCAATTTAAAATAAATTTCAATGAAACTAAAATTCAAACGAAAGGGAAAACTAAAGCAATGAAGTGAAATGTTTATGTGACATGGGAAACTGACAGAGTCAATACTTTTCATTTTTATACAGATAATTATAATTCTCGTATAGAAAAATATATTTTGCATAGTAGAGCATAATTTTCACAGGAAAAATATACATTTTATTTAGAAGTACTTTTTATATAAAAGAGTGCATGTCATAGAAAAGTACACCTTTTGTATACTCACATGTAAAGCAACTTTCTTATATGAAATTACACCTCTCACAGTACGTCTATATTGTAAAAAAGTACGATTTTGATATAGAAAAGTACATTTTCACATAAAAAAGTACATCTTTCGCATAGAATGGTGCATTTTCATATTGAAATTATTCATGTTTTTATATAGAAAAGTGCTCTTTACATATAGAAGATAGGATTTTCTTATATAAAATTACACTTTTCTTATAGAGAAATACAATTTTTCTTTACGAAAGCACGCTTCTCATTTGGAAAAGTAAACTTTTCATATAGAAAAGTTAATTTTTCGTATAAAAAGTTCCCTTTTCATACAGAAAATTACACTTTTCATGTATAAGAAAAATACAACTTTCATATAGAACACATTTCTCATATTGAATGGTGCACATTTCATTATACGAGTACAGTTATATAACCAAAGCAGATCAAATTGGGAAAAATCGATCGAAATCGTTCTGTTGTGAAGCATCGACTGAAATCGTTCTGTTGGGAAGAATTCACCGAAATCATTCTTGTAATTAAGAAATCATTCTTGTGTTGTTGCAAAACTTAGCATCGTAAATTCTGCCGAAAAACTCCTGCCTAGACTAATGGATTGCACAATTTAATTGCATGAAAGTAAAACCCAGAGGGAAAATTACACCCAGAGAACTTCAGGATTGATTGGGTTACATGAAGAATAAAATTCAGAACCCTGGTTTTCTTAGATAACAATCTTCGGCAGTGGTTGACAATGTTGATACTGAAAATGAAGAAGGCTTACGCGGCACCCATTTTGTCCTTATATAATGCTTATCATCTCAAAATCTTCGTAGCGGTCATTAAGATATGTTTCAATATCTCTTAAAAGTAAAATGTATGTAAATACGTTCTCCATTTTGCTAACCAAATTAAACAACATACGATTCGTAGATTCCCGTACCCCTCCCTGCCCTTCAATCCATTATTTTATTGACAACATGTGCGATTCATATGATCCATGGGATACGACCCAAACGCAAAACAACAAACGTTATTTTTATTTTATTTGGAGTGCAAACGTTTTTAATTTGTATATCCATCAGAAATGAGACGACGTTTCCGTCATGCCAATGTCTTGCGGAGTATTCATATTGCAACATTTGGTTGCATATTGAACGTAGAGACGCTCATTGCCCCCAGCTGTCCGCAAATGAAGTCGGTCACATAAAAAAGTCTTGTGTATTTTTAAGAAATATGAAATATTTGAAATAACAACAATTGTTTATAAACAAATTTTTACGTCAATTTCTTTTCTTTTGTTGTGGGGGAAGTTTTTCATTTGTTTTGGGGTCGGGGGTTTTATGAAATGTTGGTGCTAATTTTTATTTTCCGTTTTCTTGCTTACAGACATTATTGTCGGAATCAACTACGGATGATCAACACTGGCCCAAGGAATTAATTTTGCTCCGAGAGAAATTTACGGCAAAGAGTCAATTGGAAATTGCACAACTGCAAATTAAACATGCTGAAGAGGTAAGTACGAAGGCTCATTTTTAAATAATCTTTTCATTTGAAATGAATATTCCTATTCCTTTTCCTCTACAGATGTCACGTTTAAAGCAAGAGTTTGAAAAACAGCTGAACCGCAAGAATAAACGTCATTCTACGTTTGATTCTGTGCGCGATTTCGATAAACTTGTAGGTGAACGTGATAATTTGCGTGAACTTGCCAAGACATTCCGCCATGTATTGGCAGAGCTTTTAGAATGTGTGGCCAATTGTGAGAATGATATAACCGATACCCTAATGGATGAGATCCAGCGTCTGCTTACATGCAATCGTACGCTGGAGGAGCATAACTTGGATGATTACTCCTGCAATGCTACACTCCTAAATGATACACTGAGCACCACAAAAATGCGCCTCATACCCGATGTCCATAATCTAAGGGAGGTTATTGAAGATCCTAATCTGGTGCAGTATATTTCACAAAGCAATAGTGATTACGGTGACGATTTCGATTTGAAAGATTGCATGGAACGTCTACGATCGGAAGCCTCATTTTTATTACATCTCTCCGAGGATTTATCGAAGAAACGCAGTGAGAATAGTGGCCGTAAAGATTCCTATTCCAGTAGCGTGGAGAAGAACGACAGCTGTTGTGAACAGGAGGATGGTTTGAAATTGCAACAAAATCGAAGATTTATACGAATCAATTCGTTGAATGAACAACAGCTGCCCACCCATAAATCTTCCCTTATAACACAAACCCAAAATTTAACCTCCCTGCCTCCCGATCTTAGTAGAATGTATCAAGACAACAATTCTTCTCTTAACACCGGAGTAAACGCTGCCGAGTTGCATTTCCAATTAACGGAATTGAAGAATCGTTTGGTAAAGTCGGAAAATGATCGCTTAATGTTGCAGCAGGAGTTGGATAACACCATATCACGCAATTCGGATTTGGGTCAAGAATTGCAGCATTTAAGAGATCAGCTTTCACAGCTCTCTTCACTCAACAATATAGAGTACAATGAGGGTTATGGTTTAGGGTCTTCGATGAAATCCCCCCAACGCCTGTCCGCATCAGATCAATCTTCTGCGGGATTTGCCCAGTTGCAAGAGAAGGCCAGGAATATTTTGTCGACACCCACGCAAAAGCAGAACAATAATGACACCACCGTACAACTATTGCAAATGATTGAGGACTTCTGTCGTGAGGGTGACAAAGTTGTGGAATGTTGCAAAAAAGATCGCGAGGATTTGCAATCGCAGGTAGGATTTGGAAAATATGTATTGTTTGACTTTAATATTTTATATATAATATTATAAAAAAGCATTTCATTGCACATATCAGATCTGTAAGTAGATTGATTGTTGTATTGCAACAGAACCAAGAGCATGTGTCTTTTACATATTGTAATGAAGTATCCCTTAATGTTACAAAATTTGGCTACAAACATTGCAGAGATCTTGTTGCGGGAGAAAACATTCGTACTCTCCAATATTAGCAAAGATAATTGAAGAACAAGAGTTCGCACTAGTTATTAAAATTATAGCATTTTGAGCGGACGCTACCCGCTGCCAATGTCAGAAACACATTCATTATTCTCTTTGGCTATAACTTTCAGTAAACATTGCATTTTAAAGGAGAATTCACTGGTTGGTTTGTAACGAGTTTCTCTTGAGATAGAATTCAGTCTTAGGGACTGCTAAGACTGAGGAACCTAGAGGGCACTTGATTAAGCAATTCTATTCTCCTTGATAGGTTGTAATCTAGAACATGTTGTTGCACATAGATTTCAAAAGAATTTGTATAGGAGGTTCCTTGACTGATTGGAAATTCATCGAATCGTTTGGGATGATTTCCGATTTAAAAAACAAAGTTTTTTTTTAATTGCATTTTGTTCGTTTATTAACTGAAATGTTTGTTATAAAACTTAATAAATAATCGTGATGTTTTTGAGGTTTACAAAAATTTAGCGGAACTGTCGATTTCAAAGTAAAATGAGGAATATTTGGAAAAGTAAAAATGAGGAATATTGTAAGGCGAATAATTGTTTTATATGGCTTTGAAGTGCATACATATTTTCTAACTTTAAAGTAAACTCGAGATAGCTGATGATATATGAAGGAAAAAACATGAAAAATGTCTTAATAGTATTCTGGGTAGAATTAGGGGTATCTGTCCATGGGGGGAAAAAATCCCTTTAACTAAATGAAACACATTTGTTATACAGTTCGGGAAAGTAAGACTTTTTGTTGTTCGGCAATGGAGCGAGTATTATTCCGAACTTATCTTAACGTACGATATATGTATATTCAAACAATGAAAGTGTAGACTGATCCGTTATCGTGAGATTTTTTACAATATTTCAAAGTCAGTATTCTTCTACGAATTCGAAGATGATGCTAATTGTGACAGATAGCTAATATTTACTCAAATTATGAATTTGTTTTTAAGTATCAATTAATTCAAATTTAGTATCAAATATATGATGGTTCCGAATGAATTTTAAATACGGTATCATTTTATTGTTTTTGAAAAAAAAAATATTGCAAAATATTAAATTTTTATATAAATTAAGATGCAAATAGTAGTAGATGCATTAGTTCCCATTCCAAAAGTATTACAGACAAGTATACCCTCCTAAAACCGATTAAAGCGGAGATTTGGCTGAATTTTGAAACTGAAATCTGTTTCCAGTTTAGAAATCACAATAAAAACATAATTCCAAACCTCAAGTCACTGGTAAAAACAGTTTCAGTCTTTTTATATTTCCCTCTGGAAATGCAAATATTATATTTCTAAGAGAATAATTGGTCTTTAACTGTGATATACAAACATTATTTCTTATGCCAATCATTTTCATTTTCTTACATAGAAAATCATTCAAGCTTTAAGAATACTTCTATTATTTCCAAGAGGATCATTAATTTTCACAATAAAATGTACACCTTTCTTTTCAAAAATTAAGGGAAGGGACTATTTTGTTGTAGCGTATAGATAATATTTTTCATATGATAAATGTGCTTATCTGTGCTAAATCTTAAAAAAAAAATATTTCATTTTATGAAAACTGGTATTAGTCCCTTTGCTACTTAAGAATAAAATTTTTCCATCCAACTTCATTTCGATATTTGTCTTTTTCATGTGCAATCTATGCTAATTTTCTATGGAAATGAGTACCTTATTTTTATGTAGAATAATTTCTTTAATTGTCATGGGAGGAAGATTCTTTATTGCTTTTTGTTCTAGAAAAACTATCAAATTTTCCTATTGAATACGACGCCATAGAAAAAAATATCAATATTATACAATGGAAAATGTGAATTTATGCCTTAGAGACATAATTCTCCTTTGTAATAAAAAAATACTCTTTTTCTTTTTTATTATTTTGTGTCTATGTGAAATTATATAAATTTTTCTGTAGAATTGCTACGTCTTTCTTTACAAACAAAATCTTCTATTTCCTTAGAATTTCTTATTGTTAATGTCAACATAGAGAAGATATCATTTGAAAATATCGATATAAATTTACATATATTTCTTAGAAACATAACTTGTTTCTAATATTTTTTTTTTTGTAATTTTCATGTTATACTTTGTAAATTCTTTATTATTCATTTTGTTTCTATGAGAAATTACTCAACTTTTCCTGTTATGCCGTTCTTCACAAAGATACCTTTTCTTTCCTCAAAATAGATTTCTTCGGAGACACGGAAATGGAGAAATACATTTCTTCTCTCTTTTGAAACGATTAATTTACTCCTTAGGAGGAAGATCAAGCTAATAGAGTTAGATTTTCCTAAAATAATCCATATTTTCATAAGAAAAACCTATACTTCGTCCTTATAAATAATTTTATAGTTTGTAAAGGTCTAAAAAAATGTAAAAGTTTTCTTTTTTTCAAATGATACAACTTTCCTTCCTCTCTTTCTTCAAAATGTATTTCTGTTATTTCCTTAGAAACTTATCTTCCCACAGGAAAGGTAAATTTTTTGCTATGGAAAATTATTCCTTCAAAAACAGTTCAATAGTTGTTGATTTTCTTAGGTAACGATCCATAGCTAGAAAAATCAACGTTTTCCTCTTTAAAAAAGATATGTATTTTCCTAAGGAAAGGTCCTATCATGTCCTTATAAATAATTTAGTATTTTGCTAAAAAAAAGTTATATGTTTTGTTATCAAAAAGCTCTGTCTTTTTGGGATGAAAAACTAAATAGTATTATCTGGTATCAATTTTCTGTTAGGGGTTAGAGTTGTGTATTTTTCCTACAATAAGGATTTTCCACATAAATAAACATCAATATTTTTTTGTGATAAACATTCATTTTCTTTTTTCTTTGGATAAGGTAAATGTTTTCCTATTTTATAAATCAATATTATTCTGTGGAAAATGTAAACTTCATTAATCTTTTCCTAAAAATTTTCTACCAAAATCTTTCTGTCACTTATAAAAATGGCGTTTTAAGAAGTATTCTTAATATTCTACAATTAAAAGTTCGTATGGAATAGACTGATCTTTTCATCTATATCTTTCATCTATCTTTCATCTATAAAAAAAAATAGTTTCTAAAGAGAATATCTTCTAAAATTCCCAGAAAATGTATTTATCATTATTTTTACATATCGAATTTTCCCTTTCTAAATCGGTATTATTTTTTATGGAAATCCTTAATCTAATTCCGTAGCAAATATGTATTTATTCTTTTGCAAAAATCTCTAATATTCATTGGAAGAATTAAACTTATATTTGAATTTAATATTTATTTTCTGTATTTTTTTTTTTATTGTAAAAAAGATGATTTTATCTATAGAAAATAATTTTTTTTTATGGGAATGGTTTTTTTGCATCCTTTTTTTTATTGTTTTCTTTGTTAGTGATTAAGTAATGAGTTTTATTAAAATTTGTTAAAAGAAAACATATAGAGTTATGACAAAATTTTGAAATTTTCCAACTAATTTATAAATCTCCATTAATACCCCCATCGTAATTCATCAGATCGACACCGCGGATAAACAATTGAAGGCCACACGACAATTTCTGGAAGAACAGGCCATTGAGCGAGAACAGGAACGTGAAGAGTTTCTTAAAGAGGTAGAGAATCTTAAGGCCCAACTAAGAGATAAAGAAAAAGAACTTTCATCGTATGCCAATACCTCTGAGGAGGTGAGTTTTGTATGAAATCCCCAAATTGTTATTCATTTCTACCAACAACTATCACCACCTATTCAACTGCTGGATATGATTTGATTATTGGATTTTGAAGTTTTTCCTAATAATATATAATATACTGACATGATTTCTTTGGGTTTTGGTTTTCTATGGTCACTTTTCTGGTTTTGCTTATGTTTCTTGAAATTGTTTTTATACGATTTTTATTTATATTGGTTACGTTTGCCTGTGGTTTATATACTTTTTTTATTTCAGCTGTTGATTAAAAATGGATGGAAATGGGAAAGGGTA
>JAHXMU010000145.1:521832-552501 GCA_019455685.1 Philornis downsi | reverse complement strand
ATAACCGACTTGGAGAATCAGATGGCTACTAAGGCCGTTAATGAACAGGTTATGGAAGAAAAGGTTAAGGTAAGTTAAAAATTGCTTTAAAATTTCGAAAATTCTTTCGTTTTAATTTTGGACATCTCTGCTTTTCTTCCTCTAGCATTTGGAAGATTACATTAATTCCCAAAACCACTGCGGCGAGGCGCTTCAAATGGAAATCCAAAGTTTGAAATCCGATATTGAACATGGCTATCAGGTGCGCATCAAACAATTGGAAGAGAAACTTCAAAATATCAGACCACCCGCCGAACAAAGTATCATTATGGATCAGGTGGTAGAACAGCTAAAGGATATTGAAAGCACGCTGGAACAAAAAACAAAGAATCTAGAATCTTTGCACCAATCAACGGCTTCTAGCGTTGGCAGTCTTAGTTGCCCGGAGGATGTGTCGGCTCGAGGTCCTGGTCCTGGTCCTTCGATGGCTACTAGTATGGTCACACCTACACAGGGATCACCGGTACACCCTTCGCCGCGCCAACATTCCCTGACCATGGAGGGAGTGCAACGTGTGGTGGAGAAATTATCGAAACACTCGCGTATAGAGGAAGCCGCTGTTAAGCGTATACGGGATCTGGAAATGCAAGTGACGCAGATGAGAACAGCGTGTGTGGTGAGTAAAAATTTGGAAATTTGGAAATTTTTTATTTGTTATATGTTTGTGTTAGGAGTTAAAAAATTGACAATTTCTCATAAAAAAGGAAATATTATAAAACCTGAATATTATCAACGGCCTCCATTAGGTATCCTGTGTTTTTGCTTTTGTTTTTTGAGTGGTGAATATTGAAATGCTGTTGTCTTTGCTAAGGTTGAGACGGATGAAAGCTTAGTAAAAGTTGTGGTGAAGTTGTTTTGAGTAGAAAATATAGTGAGAACAAAGTTTAATGAAAGTTGTGGTGAAATTGTTATGGTGCGGAAATTGTAATTTGGATGCAAGTTTGTCGAGTCTTTTTGTGTTACTGTCGGGATTAAGATTTGTGTTCAAGCTTTTATGGCAAAGTCTTTTCCTATATTGTGTATGCTATAAAAAATTCGTTGAGTATTTAACGTTCATTTTAATTTTTAATATTTTTCTCAATGTCATTAACAATTTTTTTTTAATAATTTGGAACATGTTATAGCTACACTTAGGCCACAATAAGGTCATACCAAATATTACTAAACGTTATTTAAATAAGAACAGATTATTAATATTCTGATGTGATTATGGAATAAAAAATTGTTATGAATCAACTAGCGAACAACCAGCGTACATTATTTTTGTTGTGAATTTCGTTCCTCATATTTTGTAAATTGGTTTTTTTTCACAATTTTCAGAGTTTTGTAGTATTTATGCAAAATTTCTGTAAAAAAATGGCACAAAATTTACAAACTGAAGGCAATTAACAAAATTGTTTTTTTTTTTACTGATAATTTCATGCCGATTATCAGTGCATTGCTACTGGTCTTAAATACAGGGTGTACGTCTTTGTTTGTTTATAATTTTTGACTAAATGAAAGAGAATGGATCTTATATTGATAAATGTTTTATTTAATGTCGGCAATTTTATATATGTAATACAATATCAGGTAAATGTCCGCCTTTCATGACGAATATTTTGTCTGAGTTGCTCAAGAGTTTCTGGTTTGTTTGCTTAAACCTTGCTCAGGCGACCGTGGAGACCAATCAACAGCACCATTTCTTGAAATAACTTGTTGTGGAAACAGGTCTCGCAGTAATTCCATTGTAATCCTGGCTGTATGTGATGTGGCACCACCTTGTTGATACCACATGTTAATCAAGCCCAAAGCATGCAGTTGTGGCGTTAAAAAGTTTCCAATCATATTACGATATCGCTTCCCATTGATAGTTGCCGTTACGCCGTTTTCAGTTTCAAAGAAGTGAGGTCCCATCATTCCTCCTGACCAAATTGCACACCAGACTATCACTTTTAATGAATGCAAAGGTGATTGATGAATAATTAGAGGGTTTTCCATTGACCAGAACCGATTATTCTGTTTATTCACATATCCATTCAAATGAAAATGTGCCTCGTCACTAATTATGATTTTTTCATGAAAATCGGGGTTGTCACGGGTAAGCTGTAACATCCTATTGGCATATGTACGACGGCGTAAATGATCTTGTGGAAGAAGCTTTTGTGTCAACTGAGTCTTAAATGGAAACAAATGCAAATCCTTGTGCAAAATTGTGGTCAAAGTTGTTCTTCGAAGACCAAGCTCCTAAGCACGGCGTCGAATTGAGTTTGATGGATTGTTTGGAACACTTTCTTGAGCAGCAGTAATGTTTTCAGCCGATCTTGCAGTACGTAATGGTCCATGCTTGGCCCTATCAGCTACAGACCCTCTTTCTTCTAAATCATTCACTACACGATGAATAGTGCGTCTTGTTGGCACGGGAGAAACAACCAAAAATTTCACGTTACTTTCTCATCGTCACAGTAATCGATGATTGATTTTGATAAAATGTTTTAACGATTAAAACACGTTGGTTTATCGAATATTTTTCCATAACAAATTTGCCACGTCTCTATTACATGATTACCAAATATGAACTGTCAAGACTAATGTTTACCAAAATGGCGGCAAGACAAATTAGTATACCTTCCCGACGGACACCCTGTAGCTGCGCCGATGGGCAATCAGTACCTGCATCTTTGTTGTTGATCTCATATTGGTTCAGTACTGGGCAGACATTATGAAGTGGCCGGTGATAAAGTATTCACTGATCCGCTTAGTTTGTAACACAATATCATAAATATCGCTAAGGGGCTTTATGCCCTTCTTCATGATATTAGTTTATTCACATTTGTTTTTTGTTCTTAACTTATTGTTTGTTTTCTATAGGTTATAGGTTATAAAACCTAATTCATCGTAAGTTTTTTGTAGATGGCGCTGCTAAATTATCTCATCAGAAATGATTCTCTATTGTATATTCTCTATAGTGCAGATGCTCATCATCATTACAATCATTTGAATACTATGCCACAGATCTCTGCTCATCTCCCTTTCCATGTTGCATGTAAGGTTCTTTTAAGTTTTCCATCCCCTTTCAGGCGATCTAAATGTGAATTTCAATTTCTCTTTGCTTGTGCGGTTCGCATGAATTCAGTCTGCTGTGGTTCTTCAATGGAAGAACATTGAGATAAAGTATTTCGATAGATCTTTTTGATTTAAAATTTTAACGGTTAATAGTAAACAAAACGTCATTAATATGGTTCTTTCTTGTTTATAATCAGCCAAAATTTTAAAAAATTATCATGTGAATTTTTGGTGAAATTTTTTACTTTAATGTTGCAAAAACATGTAACCTTTAGAATGAGTCCATTCAGGGTAAGTGTTGATTGATGACAACTCCGTCCTCTGGTTTTCCAAATTGTCTTTCATATTGATTGAATGTGAAGGCTGCTGGCTTTATGTTGTTTTTGTTTTTATTTGTTTACCCTGTTCTTTGTTTTTGTATATATTAATTAAACAAAATTGTATAATTTAGTTTGTGTGCCAACAAATATTTTGTTGTTTCTTTTTTTCCACGCCACAGAAATACTATAAATTATTATTGTTTATGTATCGTATTTTAACATTTCTTCATTGAATAAGTGCTAAATGCTCAATCTATGAGTTATCTTTAGAATGACATGGCAAATGTTTCAATAATTCGTCTAAGAAGTGAAAGTGGAAAATGTTAAGGCAAATATCAAATGTCTGTTTGTAATTTTTACATCCAAATTAAGTCTTTTTTTTATTTGATACATTTAAAGCACTTACATTTTCATTTTATTAGGGGCTCCCAGAAATTCGTACACAATGACTTCATCATCGTCATCATCCTCATCATATCCCCCTTAAAAGGCGGCGTTAATTCGAACATAGAGAAGACAACATAATTCCCCTGTCATTCATCCAGTTATTCCGACAAGTCTCCAACATGCAATAGACACACTCACTCACTCACTAACTCACTCACTCATTGTCAAACGTAAATCGAATCAACGAATTTTGTTGAAAATCTGTGGTGGTTTTCGCAAATGTTGGTGCACCAAATGTTGTGATATTTTTGTAATGGGAACGCATAAATATAAATATTTTTAGGGATAAACATCAACATCATTATTATGCTCAGCATAAGCATAACAAGTAGTAATCCAAACAATTTATTTAAAGAATATTCATTAAAATGGCCTAGATTTACATAAATTTTTTCGATCTTTTTTTTTCATAATCGGAAAATTTGTTAGCAAGTTAATGGCAAATGGATGAAGGTAAAAGATTAAAGGGGGAGAACTAAATATGTAAAAGATGGAGTGAAAGCACAGCGATTATTAAATCAATTTAACTTAAGATATCAGTTTATCATTTGAATTTAAAGCAATTTTACATACGTTCAGGTCGTTAACTAACATCTTAGCTAAGCAAACTTTATTTAACGAATAATTTCAAATGTTTCTGCTTCTTCTCGAAAAGGCCCCCATTAAGTTTTAGAGGAACCTATGACTTAAATCTCCCAAAGTCCTTAAAGCTAACTGTTAACCCATTAAACTGACTAAATTTTTATTGTTAATTTTTAATCGCTTTATGGTTATGATTTAGTTTTGGTTTGGCTATTTGGTTGTTCAATTAAAACAAAATTGCTTACTTTTTTTCTTTATTCATCATTAGGGATTTCCAACATGAAATATATTACAAATTAACATAAAATACTCAAAACTGAGTTATCTGTAATTTCTTAAAATATTGGCCAGTTACAAATACTACGCTCTGGAGCCAGCTTTGTTAACTATTCTTTCTGCCTGTCTTGAAATTTAATTACCGGTACATTAATTATATGGAAGATTTCCGATGTATATGTTAATTTGCCTCTTACACGAGTGTGTTTACGTCCTGTAAGAGTACTGCGATCTGTGAGAGCAGTTTTTTTTTTGCGCCGAAAGGATTTCAATAGCTTTGTGATCCGATATGTAAGATATAGGTGTAGATTATATATAGGATATAGAATAGTTTGGTCTTTATTGCACAGACATATACCTTGGATTAAATGATAAGGGATTGTCTTATGATTGAACAGCTGAAAAGCCGAGCTAAAGCTGACCTGATTCATATACTAAGTGACTAGAATATGCATTTTTATGCGCACGGTCGCGGTTCGATCTTCTTCTCCAATTAGCTAGCCAATCCAGGATTCTTTCTGCGCCATACAGTAAGACAGATAGGGCCATCGTCTAGTGCAGTTCAATTTAGAATTAGATCGTTTTCTTAGCCTGTAGAAACATAAATCGGAAGCAATACTCTTCCCTTAATCTTCAGGCTGACATCATTAATTTTATTCTCACAGAGCCGCCACTCCAAAATAATATTTGTCAACGTTCAAGCAGCATCCCAAATGAGTAGAATCTTTGCTTGTCGAAATAAATAATTTTGCTTTGTCTTCTTTTTTTTTTTAACACCACACCCACCTGTACTTTGACTACTGCTTGCTGAATGCTTATGAAGACTGCAGCAAAATCTGGCAGTTTTGTTATCAGTATATGGCTTTTGTTGAAGATGGTACCTTTCGTGTTAACTGCAGCTTTCCTTATAATAGTTTTTAACAGAATGTTGAAGAGGTTGCACGTTTTGTCTAGATCTTATTTGAATGCAAAATTTTTGCGCATCTTTACTGAACACTTGGCGTCAGTCCATGTCATCCTAAAACTATATACTACAAACTTGGTATTCCTGCGACTTGGCCATGGCTTCATACAGGATTTTGCCATATCGGACTGCCAAAAACAGTTTGGTTTGGTTTTTCTCCAGAATTTGTGGTAGTGAGAATATATTATTACGTGTTGAGTTGTCAGGTCTAAAGCCGCACAGATCAGGTCCAATGAGGTCAGCTAAAATTGAGTTTAGTCTTTCATATATCAACTCTCGACAGAATCCTATAAAAAAACTAGTATCGCAACAGTTGGCATACGCACCATAATCATCTTTTTTTTTAACACTGGGCATAAAACATTCAAATTCAATCATCGACCATGCATTCCTGGAGCCAATCGTATTTAAAACCTGATGTACGAGTATACTGACTATTAGCTCATCGCCGCTGGCCTTAAACAGCTCGGCTAGAAAGTCACCAGCACCTGCAGCTTTATTGTTTAAAGAATGACAAAAAAACAACTACAACTTTAGACGACAAAATAACTATAAAAATTGTGGATATTCATGGAAAGTTACACAAAAGTTCCTCTCGTAAACTTTGCTGTACACAGAATTCTAGTTAACTGTTTTTTTTATATTTATTTTAGAATAAAATTACTTAGAAATTTTATAGAAATCTTCTCGTCAACTGCAGCTTTGTTGTTTAAAGAATGACAAAGAATAACTGTAATTTTAGACGACAAAATAACTACAAAAATTGTGGGAGATGTTTATGGAAAGCTACACAAAAGTTCCTCTCATAAGCTTTGCTGTACACAGAATTCTAGTTATTTGTTTGTTTTTTTTATTTATTGTAGAGTAAAATTACTTAGGAATTTTATGGAAATCTTTTTTCCAACTGCAGCTTTGTTGTTTAAAGAATGACAAAGAATAACTATAACTTTAGTCAATAAAATAATTATACAAATTGTGAAAGATATTCATGAAAAGTTACACAAAAGTTCCTCTCATAAACTTTGCTGTACACAGAATTCTAGTTATGCGTTTCTTTAATCTATTTTTGAATAAAATTACTTAGAAATTTTCCTAAAAAAAGTGTTTTATAGGAATGCGATAAAAAAGCGGCATTGGAAATACGAGTCTCCTTACGAATTCTTCTATTTGACAATTGTTTGTGGGGAAATTGGATTTTCCGATATAAAGAAGGAGTTTAGCGTTACACAAGTTATAACAAATACATTTAGAGTTTAATCGAGGTCGTACATCTCTTACTGATGAGAATCATTTGCTTAATTTGAATAAAGCTGGCAATTGAAACGTACAAAGTAGACGTAAGTGAAGAAAAAAATAAATACAATTCATTGAAATAAGTCTAATTGAAAAAAGTTTTTTTTTCTTTTTCGGTGTACGAGTATAACAATGAAATCTTATCCCGTATTTTTCGTTCTCTCTGCACTTATATGTATATGTATATGTGTTCTAGTGCGTTGTGATGCAATTTTCAAATTTATTTCTTTCAATTCTTTAACATTTTGTTGTATTTTATGTGGGATGTTGGAAAAATGTGGGAAAATCCCTTCCTGCATTGTTTAAACAATGGAGTTGTTTGTTTATTGCATGAAATGGATTGAGTACGATTGAGAATTGGGCATCATTCAGTGTACTATTTTTAAACTGCATGTGGTTCACAAAGCCGAGTGCAGTGCAGTGAATTGTATACAGTTCGGAAACAGCTTATTTCAAATGTGGTTTATGTCATTTTACACTTTGTCATAACAGCAAGTTGCTTCTCTTTGAATTTTGTTTCATTTCATTCTCTTTCATCTCAATTGTAAACTAATATCAAGTTGTGATAACAGATATCCAAAACACAAAATACCTAAAAGTACTAATTGAGGAGTTGATGTTACCAAATTTTTTTCTAGATTTTAGTGAAATGCGGTCAGTATCTTGAAAAGAAACGCTTTTGTTTTAAAAGTTTATATAAAATAAATGAACTGTGTCATTTTGTACGCATATCACAGATCGTACATAAAGGGCATTATTACATCTATTGCTAGGAGGATCACAGTCACGTATGTTTTCCATGGCGAGCAGAGTGCAGACAGAAATAACACATAAAGCAAAAGGATAAATACGGACGTTATCTTAATATTCAGTCCACACAGCCTTAAGTGTGTTCAGGACAAAATCGAGTTTATTCGTTATTATTATTATATTAATCTTGACGCATATTTGTGTACAATCACTGTTCGAAAATTCAACTTAGTTCACAAGTTGTGACAATTTTTAAAAATAGCGATTTTTGATAAATTACATAATATCTTTATATATTAACATAAGTTAAAACATGTTTTTTCTGTTTTTATTTTTTATATTCTTAAGGCATACATTGACATATAAGTGCGATTTTAAATTTCCGCTTTTTTCGATAGTTATAACAAACTCTTATAATAGCGATTTTCTGAAAATTGATTAATATCTCAAAACGATAAATTCTATTATTATCCGTCCATAATCAAAATATAGGAAACAATTTCACAAAGTTTCATGTAATCGGAAGGAACTTGTGGAGATTTGATAGGATCAAACACTTAAGCTAACCTAAGTTTCCTTAGCAATCGTAATAACCATTTATAGTTTAAATATAAAAGACTATATCTGTGCTTACAGGGGGGAAACTACTTAATTCGAAATTTGTTGTTATCTTAATATTGATTTCATATATATTGATTTCATGAATTTCAAGAAATCGCCGTTATGGAAATTTGTTATAACTTTTGAAATACAGGGTGGGCCATATGAGTGTTGGCGATTTAATTCTTCAATTTCTCGGTAACGCGCGGCGCGGGGTGGTGGGGATATGTTGTTTGCTGCGCCGCTTCCTGGAAATTTAGTCGCCATGGAGCCGTACACGGGAGTGCAGCGTGCATTTTGTGTCCGAGCGTATTACGAAAACAATAAATCAGTGATTACTGCACGACGTTTGTATCAGCATGAACACGGTTTACACGATTTAAGTGAAGTTCCAAGCGCCATGGACCCCTAAGTTTGTCGTGTGGGCTGGGATAACGTCAACCGGTATTATTGGACCATACTTTTTTGAGGACGAAAGAGGGCATGCGATGACGGTTAGAGTGAACAATTATTGCAACATGCTAGCAGACTTTTTGGTGCCAGCTTTGCAAGAACTTCAAGGCAATACCTCGAGGATGTAGTTTCAACAGGATGGAGCCACATGTCATACGGCTAGGGTATCCATAGAGCTGCTGAAAAATGTTTTTCCTGGAAAACTCATTTCGAAAAGGGGGGATATTGAATGGCCCCCACGTAGCCCCG
Source organism: Philornis downsi (assembly GCA_019455685.1). Classification (NCBI taxonomy): domain Eukaryota; kingdom Metazoa; phylum Arthropoda; class Insecta; order Diptera; family Muscidae; genus Philornis; species Philornis downsi. Next base: position 543,483 of record JAHXMU010000145.1, on the reverse strand, counting down.
ATCTCTCTCCATGCGATTATTTTCTATGGGGCTACCTCAAATCGGTAGTCTACGAGAATAATCCGACCAATTTACAGCAGTTGAAGAGGAACATTATTCAGGAAAGTAACAAAATACCGAGAACAACTTTTCAACGAGTTTTCCAAAATTTGCGACTTCGGTTTCAAGAGTGTCAAGCAGCCGAGGGAAGCCATTTGGACAACATTATTTTTAAGTCTTAAAAATTTCCATGCTTCTACTTTTTAAAAATACAAATATATTTTTTTATGTTTCGTAGTTTTTTTTTTAATTGAATATATAAACCGCCAACACCCTTATGGCCCACCCTGTATATGGTATATTGGCGTATATATATGGCGCTAAGACAACAATATGCTTTTCAAAGAAGTGAATTATAATAATAAGAAACTCATTCCCGTTCACATTAATGTTTAGATATATTACAAAACATTTCAAAAATCGCTGTTTTGAAAACCCTCTATAACATGTGAACTACATGGAATTTTGATATTTGGATTCGACATAAATATGAGTATAAATAAGAACAAAAAATAAGAAAGTAACGAATAAACCTAATTTGCCTTAACTCTACTTTAGTCGTTTTTCCTTATGAGCACAGATATATAAAATTAATTGGTTATCTTTTTTCCTCGCTTGCTTTTTTTAGTTTCTAAAATTTAAATTAAATTTGCAAATGAAATATTTGTATCACCGTTAAATTTGTAAAATTCATATTAGTTTTTGTGTTTTCTTTATTGCCAGCAATATCCTCAATTCGTATCCAGCTGCTGGAAACTGACATTCCTTTAAGTTCTTCAATAAACGAGAATTGTAAATATTAATTTATCGCAAATTTTTCTTAGAATCTCATATGCAAATAGCATTTGCTCCTTTTTGCATATCCAAAAGAATATTAATATTTACGATTTGTTTTGAAAATCTTTCCAGACTGTAGCAACAATTTTTTTGCTCTTTCATTACTCGCTTATGTTAGATTTTATCATATACTTTATACTTCGTTGGCAATCAGCTTAAAATCTCGTGACACAATTTAGGATTATCCCTTAAATGCACAGTTTAAAGTTTAATCTGTGTGATTTTCATCGGCAGTTGGTATTATACGAGAATTTCGCATTTCCTGCTTCATTGTTCGGGAACAGGTCTCCTAACAAAACAAACAATATTAAAGCTTTTGTTTTATTATCTTTAATAGAATTCGTTATACTTCAACTTACTTTGAAGTGTTTCTACGTACACTTGTGAAGAAAAATAACTTTCACAGCGGGAACATTAGCAAGGGGTGTAAAAAGACAGGCCTTCGTATAGGCTTTCTGTTTTCACCCAGATCACCTTTTCAGAGTATGATGGCTGATCAAGCTTTCTGTTTTCCTTCAAAAAGATCGCATTCATTTTTCACAATCACATCTTGTGACTTTTCTATCAGGTTTTCTTTGCAGAAATCCAAGTGGATTGCGCTCATTTTTCTTTTTCAAGGAAGAATCCGGCCATTCTAAAATATTCGATACACAACTTGGCTCGATACTGCTCTTCTCATAGAAATCATGAAGCCCGGCCTGGGGTTTCCCTTCTAAAAGATTAGATTCACATTTTGTATCGCTTCTTGTAGCATTGCGCTTGGAGGATTTCTTTTTAAATAATGTTTGCTGCCAGGCCTTTTTTCCATTCAAGAAGATTCCCTTTTTGACTTACTTCTCTTAGAATTGCCCTAGCAAATTTCTTTTACAGAAAACAAAGTGAGTTGCTCCCTGGTGCTTCCATTTTTCTTTTTTGAAGAACGTACACAGGTCTTCTAAAAAATTTGTTACACAGCTTGGCTCACGTCTTTTAGCATGGCTTCTAGCAGGTCTCCTTTTCAGGAAACCATGATCCGGATTTTTTGTTTCCTTTTGAAACAATGTTGCCTGAATTTCTTTGGGAAGACTCTAGCAGGTCTTTTTTTCAGTAAGCAGCTTGAGTTGTGCATTTCCATCGCCACTTTCCTTTCTCGGAGAAGTCATGCAGTCAGATAAAATATTCATTATGAACCTTGCTTCTCTTTTTTTGAGAGGTCTCCAATAGGTGTTCGTTTATGAGATCAATTGCCAACATGTATTTCAATCTTTTTTCTGGAAAAAGTCTTTCTTCAGGACATCTTTACACAAAGCAACGTGAATTGAAACTGGATATTTGCATTTTCCTTTCTCGAAGAAGGTCTGCTGGCAACCCCTATTTTCTTTTAATAGATACGACTAGCTTCTTGTCCCACTTGTTTTAGAATACGTCTGACTAGTTTTCTTTGTACAAATCGACTAGGTATTTTATTCTTCTCATTACTTCCTAAAAGATCCCATACGAATCTTGTCACGCTTCTTTTAGGAGATCTTCAGCTGGTCGTCTTTTCAGAAATCAATGCGGTGATGCCTAGGTGTTTTCAATATCCTTTCTAGAAAAAGGCATGCAGCCCGTCTTTCTTATATCCTTCTAAAAATGCGGTATCCATTATGTCTCGGCTCTTTTCGAAAAGAACGTGAATTTTGTCTGTACACTTCCATTTTCCTTTCTCGAAGATGGTTTTTCTTACTTCCTTGAAAAAAGATTCGGTACACATCTTGTTTCGTTTTTTTTTTGGGGATATCTCTTGCGGGTCTCCTTTTCATAGAGCAATGCGAGTTGCGCCTAGATTTTGCCGTCTTCTTTTCTCGAAAAAGCTGTGCAGATTTCTAAAATATTCGACACCAACTTTGTCTCGTTTTTCATTCTTCGGTACATCGGGGAAGCGTAACGAAGTCCTTCCAAAAAGTGCGATGTGAACATTTAAAGCCTCCTTATATTCGCTTGTTTTATAATGTCCAATTCCTGCAAAGAAGGTATCATAAAATACTGTTTTTAGATGTTGTCATGTTTTAATATCTGGTAGATCGAGAATAGCAAATTCTACTGACAAGAAGGTAAATTTTCAAATTAAAGCCATCGCGAAAACGTAAATTCAAATTCCATATGCTAATATGAGTTCTAGGGATTAAAAACATTTTTAGGCCACTCTTCTAGAGACCTGCTATAAGGCCTTTTATATCCAATGAAAGGAGCAGTCCTTATTTTCCAATGTTATCCTGTGTATTTTGAAAAATAGGCACACGATGTCTGGAATGAATATGGTCTCCCAAAATCTGATAAAATATATTTCCACTCATGAATTATATGACTGGAGCACAAGAGAAAACATAGGCTTACTTATCAGGCCTGTATCAACAGTCAAAAAGCCTTCCAATCGCCTGCAAGATAAGGTGTGGTAGGAGGCATGCGGAAGAAGCATAGAAACGAAGTTTATACATAAATCTTAAAAAATTGTAGAAAAAAATTTAATTTACAATTGGATTATTTAATTTACAATTGGATTAATATTGTAATTTTGCAAAACCTTAATTGAATCCAAACTGACGATCTCAGAGTTAGTATTCCAATAGGCTTCCAACTAGCTCATGGAGCACAACAACTCCACAGCAACCAAAAGTTGTGAAGAACTAACCAGAAAAACGCATCAATGCTTAAAATAGTGCGTTCTGAAAGATTACTTGCTGGAGACCTTATTTTTTAAGAGCAGGAAAGGACAGGATATCTGTAGAATTTATTTTTTAAAAGAAAAGCTTCCTGTTTTCTTTGAGAGAGCAAAATGAAAGCCTTTAGGCGAAGTTTCTGGAAACACACTTCAATTCACATCAATTTCTTCAATGCATTCAAGCAGATCATTGGTATGAAATACGAATTGTAGTAAACCCAAACATTGTTTTTACACAGTGTATACGGTTTTTGTTTCGATTTGCTATTTTTCTGTTGGGGGCTGGAAAAAAATGGTTCTTTTCAAAACCGGTTCGGTTGAGTAGTAGTTTGCTGTCCTGCGCTCGAGTGTTGGCTGTGTCGGCGTGCTCAGAAGATTCTCTAGTATGAGATGCAAAACGCTTTCTACACATATGTAATGTCTTTTATGCTGAAGGCCCCAAAGCATTAGGACTTTCTTGGTGAGCTGGGAATGTTTGATAGGATGTCTCCTAGAATACCTACTGTATACAATGTCTTCTATGCAGAAGGCCTTAAAAATTCCGCCGCTGCGATTGTGTTGACACAATCACTTTTTTATGTTCGCCCTCACACTCACACGTAGTTAATAAATGATATTTTCGCACTGAAGTCCAATAAAAACACCACGGGGTTCATGACATTTCATTGTATCACATCGAAGCGAACCAGTCAGCTTTATTGTAAGTTCTGCAGGGACCAGAGGGCGGTAGTTGGTTGCACTGTAAGGATGGGAAACATTTTTTGGGGAAAAATTTACAGTAGGTGCGAAAGATTTAGGGTCACAGTGATACAAATTTTTCTCTTTACAAAAATTTCTCTCGACTTGAACACCACTTTCAAATAATTGAAATTGTAGACAGAAAATGTGAAGCGGACAAAAACTCTATCCTTCAAAATTTGGTAAAAGCTACCAAGATGAGTTATTTTTAACTATAGAATTAATTTTTTTCTCAAATCCGTGTTAATCTTGGATTGTGCCTCAGTTATCGAACCTGTCACTTTCAGACGAAATGTCCACGTTATCTAAACTGAGTGTAGTGGTGTTTTTAAAGAAATATTCTACAGAAATCAAAAAATTTCAGAATAAATCAAAGCGGCTCATTATACTGTTTAAAATGTACATACTAAATATAGAACGCCCTGCAGTCCTTGGAAAACTTTCTAATTAAAGTGCAGCTCATAACTATGTGTTTGGAGCTGGGGCGAAGTCTTTGAAAATTGGTTTGAATTAAATCATGTTTTGAAATAGATCCCAACTTTTTCGAGCAAGTTTGGCCTCGGCATTTAGGATCCATAACTTCCATCAGCTTTCGTAGATTATACGCATTTGTTTCCTCTTTCGCCTAAATAAATATTACTTCTGTTTAATCACGCTTACCCGTTGCAGTTCTCTGCCCCATAAAATCAAACAATCGTACCAACTTCCTACCCTTCACCATCATCATCGCCGCTTCACTTTCTTACCCTCACCATTACTATCATCATTGTCATTTGTATTACATGCGATAGTGCGATAGACTGAAGAGCATCACTGATTGAATTGTTTTCGACTTTACGAGTTTTCGTCGTTTACCATCGCTGGCGGTAGGAGGAAGGAGTCATCATAAGCTAATGCCTGTGGATAGCTAGGAGTGGTGGGTATGTAGGGGCAAAGCATTGAAAAAAACCGATGCTCAGATTCGATTCCTCGGTTTCTGTTACAGAAATGTATTAAACCATCATTTGTACATGTGGTGGCTGTTGGTTGTAGACGAGGATAGTACGTTAATTAAGGTTTATATGCAATTTTCGATGTTTGCTTAGAGCAGATTTTAAAATGTACTATAACGTTCATAAAACCAATTTTTTTTAAAAAATCGGAATAAAGATCCTTCAAATCTTTCTTATTGTTTTCAAAGTGTTCACTCCAGACATTATACGAGTACACACATGCTAGCATATTTTACAATCTTCAAAGCCAAATAGTCACCTTTCAGCGTGGCCTTCAGAGTGCTTGAATCCCTTCAATCAATTCAACACGATCTTCCCTAAGCTGGTCTTTTGAGCCACACGGTGCTAAATCGGGCGAGTCTTAGGCAGCCAAGGTAAAAAGGTCACAAAGAACCAATATACTAGGAGGTGGCGCATTATAGTGGTCTAAAAACCAAGAGTTATCTACCCTTTTTAGCCAAGTCTCTTTTTGCGGATAGCTTGACTCAAAGGATGCATAACACTCAAATGGTATTCCTTGTTGGCAGTTTAACACAACCTCAATTTGTGAACGATTTTGACGCGATCTTTTCGTCGTTACTTCATCGTTGACACGATATTCTCTCGACTGGTCGATTGTTTCCATATAAATCAAGTTCCCCAAATGTTATTTCCTGTAATAGAGTTTAGCTAGAAATCACATCTTCATAGACTTTAACTCGGCGGTCTCCATCGGAAAAATTGGTTGTTTTTGGTATCAATCGAAATCTGATGCGCCTGATATCTTTTAAAACGGAGTTAGCCGGTTCGTTTGAATAGTCTTCATCATCAGAGAGGTCCCTAATTTTTAATCGACGGCTTTTGAGCATCAGATCTCAAATTTGTTGAACGTGACTTTCATCGACAGAGATTAATGATCGTCTTTGACTTTTTCATTCTTGGCCTTCTTATTCCTGCAAAGTCTGTTCATCGGAGGTCTTCTGCAAAATTCTAAACATATTCAAAGCAAAAATTACATTTCGTAAACAAATTTTAAAGCAACTCTTTGCTTAAAAGATCACACATTGTTTAATTACCAAAAAATAGCGCAACTGCCTGTCAGAGTGTTACCAACTTAGGAACAAAGTATGTATTACATTTAATAAATCCTCTTAATTTAAACTGAAAACTGGTGGTACTTTTTGGGCACAGCCAGCATACGCATGAAGTAGCAAATCAAGCCGTTTTGGCTATTGGGTGCTTCGTTTATGAGCTGTAGACATAGGGCCATTGACGTAGCAATACATTTTCTCTGAGGGGTTAAATTCAATGCACTTAATCTGAAAACTCAGAAAGGTGCTAAAAAAGCCCCATCCTAGCACCCCCCTTGCTACGCCTATGCATAGAGCCATATTCATAATAATTTATTGAAGATATAAAGAGCGTTTTTACTACGAGAATATGATTAATAAACCTTCAACAAATATTTCTAAATATGGTCCATAGTAATATACGGTGTCCCAACAAGAACGCAAGATTTAAATTTGGCGCCATTCGAAGTGTCATTGTTTGACATTTGAACAATTGTTATTGTTTGCTAGTAGAAGGCACGAGGTTAGTAAAAATGGAGCGCTACACGAATGAACAACGCATTCTCATTGTGAAATTGTTTTACCAAAATGGTGAAAGTTTTGCGGCTACAGTTCACAAATTGCGATCAATTCGGGTCACAGTAATGCTCCAAAAGAGTCAACTGTAAAGAGATTAATGGATAAATTTGCCAAAGCTGGGTCTGTTAGTGATGTAAAGACAACAACGCGCCTTCGACCAGGTCGATCGACTGAAAATGTAGCAGCTGTGCGTGATGATGTTGCTCAAACTCCATCCACCTCAATTCGACACCGAGCCCAGCAAATCGGTGTCTCCAAATCCACTATGCAGCGAATTTTGACGAAAGATTTGCATCTTCATGCATACAAAATTCAATTCACTCAGGAACTGAAGCCAGCTGACCATGGACAGCGAAGGGAGTTCGTTAATTGGGTGTTGGAGAGACAATAAGAAAATGCTGATTTTGCGATAAAATCATCTTCAGTGACGAGGCCCATTTCCATCTTGATGGCTTCGTCAATAGGCAGAATTGTCGTATTTAGGGTGAGGAAAATCCTCGAGTGTTTCAGGAGAAGCAAATGCATCCTCAGCGTGTCATTGTGTGGTGCGGATTTTGGGGTTGAGGAATCATTGGACCTTTTTTTTATGGAAATGAGGCATGTCAAGCGCAAACAGTCAATGGTGTTCGGTATCGCGAAATTATAACCAGTTTTTTGTGCCTAGATTTGAAGAAATGAATGTGGAGGGCATGTGGTTTCAACAAGACGGCGCCACATGTCATACAGCCAGATAAACAATTCAATTGCTGCATTAGTCATTTCCCGGTCGTGATATTTCGCGTTTTGGAGACCAGAATTGACCTTTCTTCTTTGGCGTTTTTTGAAGTCAGTAGTTTACGCGAATAAGCCGACGACGACTCAAGTCTTAAAAGAGGAAATTAGACGCTTCATTAATGAAATACCGCAGCATTTATGCAAAACGGTCATTGAAAATTTCATTAAAAGATCGCGTGTGTGCCAGCAAAGCCGCGGCGGCCATCTGCCCGATGTGTTGCTCCATACATAACCTCATTCTGTTTACTTTACGATATAATAAAGTTTCATGATTTTTTTTTAAATATCTGTGTTTTTTTTTTAAATTTAAATCTTGTTGGGACACCCTTTATATAATAAATATTATAGCTCATAGTATTGATAATTTTTAATATTTTTACTACGATGGGATGTGAAACAAACATTAACAACCTAAAAAATTTAGTCATTTTTGGGATGGAGCCATTTCCGAAATATGTTTTTTTTTAATTTTTGCGTATTTTTGCGTTAATTCAATTTCAAGCCTTTCCTACATCCTCAGGGATGACCGTAGAAATCTATTACCTATCTCTGTAGTTTAATTGTTGATCCTGCTAAGTATCCCTCTCTGACTGTTAGCTACAAATGAGAAAGTTTAACTGAAACAAATTGCAATTATGTAGAAAGCCTGTACAATCTCTTTTACTCAATGTATTCTTATCAAACGCAAACGAAATAAGTGCAACAGACTAACGCTTTAACTACTGTTGTAACTATCAATATATTTGCTTCAGGCTTCGCAGGCAGCAGTCTTCTTTTTCTGGATAAATTTTGCTGACATCTTTTTCTAGTGTTTTTGACACAGCCGAAAGCAATTCAAACGAGACCAAAAAAGTGGTGCTGTTTAATTTAATTTGCTTCCGATTATGTGCGTAGTTAAAGTTGCATTCGTAGTTGTTAATTAAAAATATTCTATGTAATCGGTATGGATTTGAGTAGACGAGTAATGAATAAGCTCTCGCATATCCCATTCCTGGGATGCAAGAGGATTTGTTTTGCCAACTTTTGTCAATGTTTAGTCGACAATTTAATCGACAACAATTTAAATACAATTTCTTTTTTCATATTATACTAGCGGACCCGGCAAACTTCGTTTTGCCTTCAAAGTTGTTGTTTCGGCACAATCCGTAGTTCAAGAAAGAAAATAAAAATATAAATTCGAATTCATTTAAATCAGTGATAAATTATTTTTATTGTAATGCTTTGTGGTAAACAACATTTGTTGTTTTTCCGTTTTCGGTGTAAATATACAAAAGCGATGATTTGCCAACGCGCGAACAGGCTACATACAACTGTCCATGTGAGAAAACTGGAGACTCTAAATTCACTCCACAAATTCCTAAGGATTGGCCTTGCGCCTTATTAATGGTAACCGCAAACGCAAGGCGAACAGGGAACTGAAGTCGTTTAAATTCAAATGGTAGATCAGAGGGAATCATTGGGATGCGTGGAATGAATACATCTGCGCCGTTGAATTTTCCAGTGAAAATCAATTACATAAGCCATCAACTTTTTAATAGAAAGTCTTGTACCATTACACAAACGGGGTTGATTGATATTGCGAAGCATTATAATAGTTGCTCCAACTTTCAATTGAAGATTATGCGGAAGCAATCCTGGTAAGCCTAACGAATTCAAAAATTCTGTTGGATAATTCACAACATGTTCTTCATTGGTAACAGTATCGACAGACTTGTACGACACCAATTCGCCAGGAATCTTTGATTGTATAGCCATGTTTAATTCACTAACATCTTTGTTCTTTGCGGCTAAAATTGCTCTGTCACTCAACCATGCATGGCATGTATATTGTTGTGCAATGTTAGTGAAAACGCTTTCAATCAATTCCTCTTTTGACCGTACGAAACGGCAAAAATCATTTGGCAATGTTATCTATCCAGTGTCATCAACAGGAATTGCACCATTCCCAATTTTCAGCAACTGGTTAGAGAACTTCTCAACAGATGGATCATTCCGCAACCGAACACGAACGTTGGTAGTAATTTTCAATGTTTTAACAAATTTCCATAAATATGAAGACTTTAAGCAAGCGTTAATTTGATCGGCTGCTGTTGATCTAGGAATGACTGGTAATGTTTGCCTAAAATCACCTGACAATAAAATCAACGCACCACCAAACAACTCTGAATTACCTCGGAGATCTTTCATTGTTCTTTCCAAAGCTTCGACAGATTTCTTATTCGCCATAGTGCATTCATCCCAAATAATGATACCGCAACTTTTTAATAATTTTGCCGTTGCAGATGTTTTTGAAACGTTGCATGTCGGTGTTTCATTAACTTGGTAATTCAATGGCAATTTTAAAGCAGAATATGCGGTCCGGCCACCATCTAACAAAGTGGCTGCAATGCCAGAAGACGGCAATGCCAATGCAATTTGATTCTGGGAACGTATCGTTGCCAACAACAATGAAATTAAATAAGTTTTTCCGGTGCCTCCTGGTGCATCCAGAAAATAAAATCCACCGGCTTCACTATTGACAACTTGCATAATAGTATCGTACGCCTTTTTTTGGTTCGCATTCAATGTGGAAAGTTTTGCGTGAAAAATAGAATTTAATGCGTTGCGATCGTATTGTTGTTCACGTTGCAGTTCTAACTCAAAAATGTCATGCATTGCACGATTAGGTGATGGCATTGACAATTGTGCTAATAGCTTATTAGCAATCGATAAACAGAAATCTTCAATGCAAATCAACGCTTCATTGTAAATTTCTGGCGTGAAATCCATTCCCGGATTACGATTTTCTTGACGCACTCGAAACAGTATATTTTCCGATAGGCAGTCTTGAAATTTTGTCCACAGTTCAGATGGATTCGATGGAAAACAGGTAGACAAAATAATTGCAAACAAAGCTCGAATTTGATAAGGATGAGCAACAACTGCTGCGTCTGCAAGTGTTTGTTCCCAATGAATATCGTTTTCCAATAATTGAGCTGTTGACACGCTTGTCGATATGTCGTACACAGAACTCCATTGACTGTCCTTAAGTGTCGAAATGATGTTGGACCACGTACGTTTATTAACAGCAAACGTAAACAAAAACACTCAGCATTATCTGGGTGAACAGTATAAATACGCCCCAAAGCATTACTTGAATGATGTTCATCAACACGTTTTCCTTTCTTGCGCTGTTGGAACTCCTTTTTTTATACATTCTACGTAAAATACGTTGGCGCTTCTGTGTACAATAATGTTCTGGCAAAAGCATCAACTTCACACAATTTAAAAAATGCAGTTAGAGTTGTATGAGATGGTAATAGAGCTCTCTGTGCAGCATTTTCGGTAGTGAAATGCACACGTTAGCCACTTTCAAGATGAACAGCTAAATGAACAACAGCTGGATATCTCTCGTGAATTTGAAATGAAAAAATACGCCAAATCGCTTTATTACTGCTAATGTAACGCCCCATTTGATACAGATGTATTTCGTCATTTCTATTTGAATCAGTTGATCCATACACGCCCATATCACTACCTTTATTTACATACTTGCAAATGTATTTAATGGACTTGACAGAATTGCAGTATTCGACATTAATATGAGCTTTGAATACTTTCGACAATAAAGGTGAATAGGGCACAACCCAACGGTTACCGACGACAACATTTTGATTTTTTTACTCTTATGGTAATTGATCTACCATTATCTTGAGTTGATCGACGACGATATAATGGGTAACCATCATTTCCAGTGATTGTATTCGAAACCAAAGCTCTTGGATAACGTTTACTGCATTTTCCATCAAGCATACATGGTGAGTTAATATTGAATGCTCCACATGGACCGTGTATCATATTTTGCACAACAACACCATATAATTCAGGATCACTTATTTGATCTGGAATTTCAGCACATATCACATTGTCAACTTCATCCGGTGTGATTTTATTCTGTAACCATATTAATATGTGAGCGTGTGGCAAACCACGCTTTTGCCACTCCAGAGAATACATCCAGCACTTGACTTCACCAAACACTTCAGATTTCACGATAAAATCCATAAGTGCTTTCAATTTTTGCTTAAAAACACGGGCAGTGATATCATGGCGGTCAACTGGAATTTGGCCAACAAATAAATTATCTTTGATGCCACTCCATTTCGGATTACACGTAAATGTTATAAATAAATCTGGTCGACCGTCATTGCATCCTGCGCCTACTCATGCATATGACGTGGGCTGCCTGTGTACGTTGAAGGCAAAATGGTAATTTTCCCAATATCATTAACATTACCGTCATTATTTATAGCATCACGCAAATGAATATACTCCTCCGAACGTAATTTCTTCTGATTAAACTGTATGAAATTTAGTCGTTCACTTTCAATTTTAGCGTACATATCAACAACAAATTGATGGAAAAGTCTACGACAATGAAAAATATGGTTAGTATCATTTTGACGGACCATAAGACGATATGCATAATAATTCATTGAGCTAACTTTTTTATCACTAAATTTTATGACTAAATACAGTCACTAAAATGACTGTAATTCATGAACCAATACAAATACAGAAAGCGTTCATACATAAAAACCTTGGTATTAACTTCAGCTTTAATATGCACTTTGCAGAAACAAAATCGGTTCACGCATTCCAGAGAACATCAATTACTAACACAATGATAATTATTTTTATATATATAGATAGATAGATATATGAATCTTTGAAAATAACTCTATTTAAAAATTGTAGCAATGGTCAATGTTGATCTTTTTTGTCATTTTGGCCCAGCAATCGCATTAAAGATAGACTATATATCTTTAATACGATTGTTGGGCATAATAAATATCAAATTTTTGGGGTATAGATTACTATACACAACATTTGACTAAATGTTGTTTATGTGTCGTCAATTGTTTCCAGTATTGCTCGTTTAATATAGGATAGGTGGCGCGTTTGTCATTTCTATGATATTGTTATATAAAATCTTTCACATTGGAAGGTCTCAACAAACCTAACTTCCCACACCGCCCTTATTAAATGAAAGAGTTCTATGGCTGCGTGGCGGCATAGCTGTTCATATGGGGACTACAGCAGCTTCAACCAACAAACTCTTCAAAACAAGATATGCGAAAAAATTCTTACGAATCACTTTAAGCTCACTTTAGCAGGGAAGCAAATATAACAATAAATTTAATTTATCTCGCATGGAAGGAACATTTAAAGCATTTTGTATTTCTTTTTTTTTTGCTTTTTTTGATAAAGTTGTAGATGCTGCATAGCATTGTTCAAAACAGCAGAGATTTGAGAAAAGCTTAAAAGTAGAACTCACAAAATGGTTTATAAAAGACACTTTTTTGTATAGGGAAGATTTGACGTTTAAGTGGCAGCCATCACTTGGCATCCATCATCAATTGAATTTATTATTTCATTAAGTTATGGCATCAAAGAAATCACCACAGTTCATTGAAAGGACTTTGAACTCATCCTATTACGTTATAGTGGTATAAAATGAAGTTGTTAGCTATGATTCTGGCAGTGAGAAAAGAAATGATAGGCGAATTTGTAAGCAATGATGGACATCTTTAATTGGTAAATAGTTGAAATGTGTTGGAATTAGCCGGTTGTTTACGAGATCCAGTATGAGGCAAAAGTATGTTATTAAGGAAACCTTCTGTATGTTAGCAAAGAAATTAATCGGAATATAATATAGAATTAATAGAATATAATTAGTGTGGTAATAAAATATTGAACGTACTTTCTTGTACACTTCCATAGAAATTAACTACAACAAGTTGTGCGCCGCCTATAGTACATTAGTTGTACTATGCAAAATAAGCTATCACGGCGTCGAAAACATAACTGGTTAAACTTGCATTCCAGACCAATTTCTGCATGAAAAATGTGACCTAAAGCACTTTTTTAAATGAAAACTTTCCATTTAAGGTACTTTTTTAACAAAAAATTTTACCCAACCGTGTTGCCATACACTTTCCTATATGAAATGAGTCTTCCACGACACCTTTCTATAAGAACGCTTTTTTTCTTTTCTTCTTTCTCTCGTTTTTTGCTTATCTTTACATTTTCTTTCTTCCTTTCACTTCCCTTAGGAACTTCAGTATGAGCGCGAATCGCTACAGGAGCGTATGTCCGAGCAGACACAACGCATATCCGCTCTACAAGCGCGGCTCGAAGAGCAACGCCAGCGTGCCGAAGAGCTGCAACGTGCCAACACCTCTGACCTAAATATACGCATACAAGATCTTCAGAATGAGCTGCAAACAGTTCGAGAGACTCTCTCAAATCGCGATAAACAAATCGCCACCATGAAACAACAGCTGGAGAAAAGTAAAATGGCCATAGATCGCTTAGAGGCTGAGCTGGCTGTGGAACAGCAACCAGATCGTAGCATTATAGAACGTATGGAGGCAGAGCTGAAACAGAAGCAAACAGAGAATCAAAAGCTTAAGGACAAAATCAAAAATGAAATGATTAATAAGCTGGCGTTGCCAGATCTAATGGAGACCATGTTGGCAGATAAAAACGAAGAAATCGATCATTTGAAGGATCAACTGGAGGTCAAAGAGAAGGAACTACAAACCGCTCGGGAAATGAGCCAGAACACGACATCGGTAGATGACAAAAAACCCAGCTATATGAGCTCTAAATTTACAGGTGGTACCTTAAGTGATATTGCCTCCATTTCGGAGTTAGATGAGCCTGAAATTGTGCGCAGAGCTGCCGCCGTGGCCTCATCGCCTCTTTTACTGCCGCAGGGTAGCGAGGGTTTCCTACAAAACACTATGGAAACATCCAAATTAGCCGTCGCTAACCTCACCCACAAGAGAACGGAAGATTTGTCCGGTTTTACAACGCTCCATCCAGCCAACACATTTGATCGTCCTCACTACTTCCAAGATCCTAACATATTGCTAGGTTCTGCCCAATCGGGTGCCAGTGTCACTCCCACATTAGTGCCAAGACAAATTAACTTTTCGGACATGACGGAAGACTCTAAGCTCAAGACTCCTTTGGTATACAAAACTCCAGAGAACTCGAAAAAAGAAACGGATGATAAAGCTGCCATAGAGTGCTTGGAGCAACAGGTAAGAGAGCTTAAGCAACAGCTGGAGGAGCAACAAAAAGAGGATACGAATAAAATCAAACTGCTGCAAGAGCAAATTTCAGAGAAAACTCTTGAAATTGAGCAACTCACAAGAGAGCAAGACAAATGGCAGAAAGAGAAAACCGAATTGCTTAGCAAGCACGAAAAAAATATGAGAAATCTTCAAGAAAGTGAAGAGCTGTACAAGCGGCGAATGCAAGAATTGGAAGAAAAGATTTTAAAGAACACCGAGAATGAAGTAAACGATAGGGAAAGCTTGCGTAAAGAATTGAGAGTGATTAGTGAGGCTCATGAGCAGTGCAAGTTCACCGCCAAGGACAATGAGAGTCGCAAGAGGGAAATTGAAAATCTTAATAAGGAGATAAAGACTAAAGATGAACGCTTACTGACACTAACCACTAAACTATCCATAGCCGAAGATAACATCAGCGATTTGCAAAAGCAGATTGTCAATCTGGAGAGGGAAGTGGAGAAATGGAAGCAGCAGAGCAGCGACAACAGTTCCCGGCAATTTTCAGTAGATGAAGTAGCTCAACAGATCGAAAAGGAACTTAACTATTCAGCCCAATTGGATTCCAATATTCTTAAGGCTATTGAAAGTGAAGAAGAGAATAACCTCGATCGCTCCCATGCCCATAAGAATGTAAATACCGAACCCATTGGCACCACAGACGATGAAAACTTTACCGGGGAAAGAGATCTACTCAATCAAGTGGAGGCTTTGCGAGCCCAAATTTCCGTAGAGAGAGATCATGCCGAGGAGATACGTCAGGAGCTGTTGCAGGAGAAACAACATTCGCAAGAGATTCAAGAACAGGATGTGGTGATTATAGAAGCTATGCGCAAGCGTTTGGAAGCAGCCATGGATCAGGAGGAGGATTTGCACAAACAGTTGGACATTGAAAGGGATCGTTGCGAGCGTTTGCAGACTCAACTTTCGACTCTACAAAGAACTGAAAGTCGTCGTAATTCTTCGCTCTTGAAATCTCCTGTAGAATCTCCACGCAAATCGCCTAGATCACTAACGGACTTTGAATCAGAACTGGCGGAACGTCTGAGAAGTGAAATTAAACTGCTTACAGCCCAAAATGAGCGGGAGCGCGAGCGTTCGGCTGACTTGCAAAGAAACGGCGAGCGTGAGCGATCTCGTTATGAGAAGGAGCTGATTGAGCGCATCGACTACTGTGACAAACTTAAAAGAGAAATGGAAAAAGTATGCCGAGACAAGGATAATGCAGAGATGGAAGTGGAGCATCTGCAGGAAAGGCTTGTGCTACAAACCCAAGAAATTGAGAGCCTGGAAGCTCGCATAGCCAGTCTACAAGAGGCCGAGACGCGTAGGTGCGCTCGCAAAGAGAAGCACCAAAAGGAGAATGTACAGCTCATGGCGGAGTTGCAGGAATTGAGATCACAACTTTTCGCTCTTGAGTCCGAAAAAGATGTATTGAATAAAAATATAATCCAACTACGATTTGACATTGAAAGATCGGCTCAACGAGAAGGCAAATTGGCAGAAGCTTTAGCCAATGCCAACGCACAATTGGCGGCACGTGAAGGTACCACCTCGGTGCCAGAGCAATTCTTGCAGAAAATGAAAGAAATTAATACTTTACTGGCGGAAAATACCCAAGAGAACAAACAAATGGCAGAAACAGTACAATATCTGGTCGAAGAAAGGCGTCAATTGCAACGAAAATGTGAAGAGCTGGAATCTCAGTTGTCTGGAACAGCTAATATTGGCGAATTGGAGGAGCGTTGTAATCATTTGCTGGGTCGCTATCTACGCGTAGAGTCACACCGCAAGGCTTTGGTATACCAAAAGCGTTACCTGAAGGTCTCGCTGCAGAATTATCAGGATAGCGAACAAAGGGCACTGGCAGCCTATAATGGAGGACATTTGCTGCAACAGCAAAGACCCAAAAAGAAATTATTTAAGTAAGTTAGAAAACGCATGTTTGAAAAATTCGGATTCTCAGTGATAAACTTGCGTATGTTTTTTGTCATTTACAGGACTGTGGCTTTAGCCATAATCGCCATACAACGCTTGAAATACATTGGACGCATTTGGCATACGGGCAAACGGATTGTATCGAAATCGGTATTTACCATAACACAACAGAAGTAAGTTGGAAAATAATTTGATATATCGTATATATATCTGTATGAAAAGGAAATTCGAAATTTTCTCGAAAAAAATTTAGTCCTATAAAAACTCGAGGGGAGTTTTGAATTATTTCAAACTTTTCCAAGTACCCAACAAATGATATAACATCTAAATACAATGTACGATGGGGTAGACGAATGACAATAGATCACTGTATTTGGACACGTAATTATAAGCAGAAACAGCAGCACTAAAATTGACTGGTGATAGAAAGAAATTACGTGATAAATTTTGTAATGAAAAAAAATAAAACGGAAATGGCCCTTAAATCAAACAACACAGTTTGTCACTTATTTAGCAACGTTGAAGTGGACTCCAACTTGGATAGTAAAAATAAATCCATTATTTTTGCATGGCATTGAAAGTTGTATTTAGCACAGTTGGGATGATCCAATAATTAAATCCGTTATGCCTCTTTCATAAAAACTCTCATCCTTATTGCTAAAAAACTGAAATAGCCGAGTTTTACAAGCTTCTCTTGAGGCGAATTTGTTACCCAATAAAAGCTTTCGCCATCGATAGGAACTGGTGGTTATCACTTGGTGCCAGATCCAGAACTTCTGGTTATCTCTAGGTGTGTAACTTGGCGTTGCCCTGATGGAACACATTATTGGCAAAATGTGGTCGCTTTTGACGGTCCAAATTAAAAGATTAGTCTTTTGATTCGGCTCATCCCGATTCGACCAGAATAGTTTTGGCTTGACATTATCATAACTGATCCACTTTTCATCACCAGCCACCATCCGCATCAGAAATGGCTCGATTTGTTTCGATCCAGCATCGATTCGCAGATAAAAATTCATATATCGAATTTCTTTTTGTACCCAGCCTTACTCAAGTTTAGCTCCTGGGCATTTGAAACAAAGCTTACATGACAGTGGGACTTGACGATATCCATTATTCTGTTTACATTTTCGATAATTGGCCTTCCAGAGCGTGGTCCTAAACAGAGTAGACGAAATCAAAATTGGCTGTTACAATATCAGGACCAACCCTAAACACTATTCACATTTTCACACGTCTGGCTTGCGTTTTCGCTTTCATCGAAGGAAAAGGGTAAAATATGACGTCCTTTCACTATGTTGGTTAAGTTTTTATGTACGTTCAAACAATACTGAGTCAAGCAATGGCAAAAGTGACCGAGTGATTTTTTGACTATTAAATTTTAACTTTCCAACGCCATCTGGTGTAACTCGATCGCAACGCGAGGTACAGATTACTGAAGCCATCTATTGGAAAAATAATGGATTTATTTTTGCTATACCTAATAGTTGGTATGCTAAATTTTAACAGGGCCGAACTTATATCTCTGGAGCTGAAATAACTGGAGCTGAAATTTTAGCGGAAAATTTTAACGTAATAGCGAGGTGTATTTAGAAATATTTTCTTTTTTAAGAAAAACATTTTCAAAGGATGCTGTTTAAGGTACCAGTATCTAGCAAGAGATAAATGTTTTTTGCTTACTAAAATTTTGAACAGAAAAATTATTCACAGACAATACTCTGAAAGAGAAGTATACGAGTACGAAAAAAAAAATTCGCATAAAGGGTGTCCCAACAAGAACGCAAGATTTAAATGACTGATGCAGTAATTGAATTGTTTCTCTGGCTGTATAACATGTGGCGCCGTCTTGTTGAAACCACATGCCCTCCACATTCATTTCTTCAATTCTAGGCACGAAAAAACTGGTTATCATTTCACGATACCAAACACCATTGACTGTTTGCCTCATTTTCATAAAAAAGGTCCAATGATTCCTCCAGCCCAAAATCCATACCACACAGTGACACGTTGAGGATGCATTTGCTTCTCGTGAATCACTCGAGGATTTTCCTCACCCCAAATGCGACGATTCTGCCTATTGATGAAACCATCAAGATGGAAATGGGCCTCGTCACTGAAGAAGATTTTATCGCAAAATTAGCATTTTCATGTTGTCTCTCCAATACCCAATTAACGAACTCCCTTCGCTGTCCGTGGTCAGCTGGCTTCAGTTCCTGAGTCAATTGAACTTTGTATGCATGAAGATGCAAATCTTTCGTCAAAATTCGCTGCATAGTGGATTTGGAGACACCAATTTGCTGAGCTCGGTGTCGAACTGAGGTGGATGGAGTTTGAGCGACATTATCACGTACAGCTGCGACATTTTCGGTCGGTCGACCTGGTCGAAGGCGCGTTGTTGTCTGTACATCACTAACAGACCCAGTTTTGGCAAATTTATCCATTAATCTCTCTTTTGGAGCATTATTGTGACCCCAAATTGATGGCAATTTGCGAACTGCAGCCGCAAAACTTTCACCATTTTGGGAAAACAATTTCACAATGAGAATGCGTTGTTCATTCGTGTACCGCTCTTCCCTTCTACTAGCAAACAATAACAATTGTTCAAATGTCAAACAATGACACTTCGAATGGCGTCCAATTTAAATCTTGTGCTCTTGTTGGGACACCCTTTATTTAAAAACAAAAAGATCTTTAAAGATAATATCCTCCAGTTGAGATCCACAAACGGATATTATCTTTAAACTTTCATTACAGTTTTCCTTTAGAGAACTGTCTTCAAAAGTAGATATCTTTTAGAAAAAAAAAATGCTTGGACATTGCACAAAAATATTTTCGAAGACAATCTTTTAATGCGAAAATATCGATAAAATGAAAACTACTTTGATATACTCTACTTAATTTATATGTTTTCTTATGATGATTTCCGTTTTCCAATTTTTTTTGTCACTCTAAAGCTCTACAAATGGCAAAAAACCCCTGGTGACTTTAAATTTACAAGTAAAACTTAAGAAAAATAGCAAAATTAAAAATACAACCGAATAATGTTAGTAATTTTTTTTTTGTTTTGTAGAAAATGCTCAATGAGAAATAAATTGCTTAATATATATTATAATTAATATATATATATATATATATATGTATATATGCATATACAGGGTGGGCCATAAGGGTGTTGGCGGTTTAAATATTCAATTTCTCGGTAACGCGCGGCGAGGGGTGGCGGGGGGATATGTTGTTCGCTGCGCCGCTTCCTGGAAATTTAGTCGCAATTTAGCCGCACACGGGAGTGCAGCGTGCATTTTGTGTCCGAGCGTATTACGAAAACAATAAATCAGTGATTACTGCACGACGTTTGTATCGGCATGAACACGGTTTATACGATTGAAGTAAAGTTCCAAGCGCCAATGTGCTGCGAAAATGGTTCAGAATGTTCAAAACAACCGGCTCAACAGTACCAATTACGGTTCGTGGTCGCCCAGTTTCTGCAAGATCAGCCGACATTGTGGAGCGTGTTCGTGTTTCAGTTCACGACGGTTAGAGCGAACAATTATTGCAACATGCTAGCAGACTTTTTGGTGCCAGCTTTGCAAGAAGTTCAAGGCAATACCTCGAGGATGTGGTTTCAACAGGATGGGGCCACATGTCATACGGCTAGGGTATCCATAGAGCTGCTGAAAAATGTTTTTCCTGGAAAACTCATTTCGAAAAGGGGGGATATTGAATGGCCCCCACGTAGCCCCGATCTCTCTCCATGCGATTATTTTCTATGGGGCTACCTCAAATCGGTAGTCTACGAGAATAATCCGACCAATTTAGAGCAGTTGAAGAGGAACATTATTCAGGAAAGTAACAAAATACCGAGAACAACTTTTCAACGAGTTTTCCAAAATTTGCGACTTCGGTTCCAAGAGTGTCAAGCAGCCGAGGGAAGCCATTTGGACAACATTATTTTTAAGGCTTAAAAATTCCCATGCTTCTACTTTTTAAAAATACAAATATATTTTTTTTATGTTTCGTAGTTTATTTTAATTGAATATTTTAACCGCCAACATCCTTATGGCCCACCCTGTATATATGCATATATATATATATATATATACATAAACCGGGGTCGCCAGGAAAACCTGCTAATATCAGATTAGGATAAAGTCGAATTTGATCGTTATTATTGCTACCCTGAGACGGGGTAAGACTACGTCTATTCATTTAATTCAAAATTCGGTGTAAAAAGCGTTATAACAATTTTTTAAAACAGGTTTTTTATATCGGTGGCAATACCTAATTTTTGGTTTAAGCGTTTGAACAAATTTCGTTGCTGCTTTTCTGAGACGAGAAATTTAGTATTTTAACTGCATTTTCCCCAAAACTGCCTTTTCGAGTACTTTTGTGAAAAAATTGATCAATGGTGCGAATGTTGACATCAGAAAACTTTTAAACTTTGTAAATTTTAAGCTGATTTAAAAGTAAAGTAAACATATATATAAAATTGATGTTAAACAGATTTTGAATGCAAAAAAATCAATCTTTCTGAGAAAGATATTGGAGCTTACTAACTATTTTAGTTAGCATGTTTCCGTCTACTTAAATTCACAAAAGGGCAGCATTATCCAATAAGAGAGTAACATTTTATTGCTCTTTTTAAATGAGGCAACATTGCTGCTTTTTTTTAAAGAAAAGAAAACAATAAAAATGTGATATCGAAATTCCAAACATGTATGGCAATTTTTCATAGCACCGACTTTTGAATAGTACTATAGCAATAAAACTGATGTAAGCGCATTTTTCTGGCGACCCGCGTTATTAAAGTAGATTGTAGGAGTTTGTCACAATACGCTTTTATAAAAAGCACTAGATTTTATAACAGTTTTCTTATCAATTTTGGACCATAATTGTAGATATTTATT